>RJWJ010027255.1:0-22417 GCA_004363605.1 Indri indri
TTTTTTTTTTTTTTGGTGGGGGTCTGGGAGTACTTTATCTGAAGCCCATGCCTTCTAAAATCAAAGCTACGCAACATATTCTCCATTTAATTTTCTTCTCATTTTTAGAGTGTGACATAATCTTCCAGTCAACATATTATTTTGTTATAAAAGGATTGTTATTGCTATTATTGATTTAAAGGATAGTTATTAAATGCCAGCTATTTGGCCAAGTCTTTTCAGGACTGCCATGCTGCTTACAATCTGTGAAATCAAACAAAATGTGCATAAGATAAGAAACACTTAAAGAAAAGTACTTGATTGTATTAGGTAGAGTTTTGACATATGTATTAGGAAGAATAAATATAAGAAAATGAAGAGGAATATTTAACTATATTTTAGAGGAAAATGCTTTAATGAAGTAAACTTTGAACTGAACGTTAAAAAAGAAGTACTTTCAGATGAAGTAGTACATATATAAAGATGAATATTATTGTAAATGTTTTCTGTGTTCAGGCTTATAATTATCATCTATTTGTTCTATAGATTATTTATTTTTGAATGATTGCTTTGGGGCACAAAATTTTATTTCTTGCCATTTTGCATTTGGATCTATATATTTATTACTACCTAGTAAATGCATCTAGAGAAAAATTAATTTAAAAATGTCACCATGATTATGAATAAGGAAAGGAATAAGTAAGATAATAGCATTACAATAAATTCAGCTATTTGTCTAATATTTCTTTGGACAAATGCAAACACTATATAAGCTTCATATTTCATATTTAAATATACTAGCATATTTTATCAAATGCTTGCATGCAATAAACACTTTTCCTGGTAAACTGTTATTTTTGCATGTGTTCTTCTATGTCTCTGACTTTCAGTTTTCTCAAGATTTAGTGATCTTAATTTTGTTTTTTTCCTACACTCAGAATGATGTGTTACAGAAACTTTCATAGACATTGTGGTTATTGATAGTAACACGTATTTGAAGCAATTGTGAACTGTTTTCAAAAGTAAAACTAAGTGGTTGTACTTCTCTACTAAACAGGTAGATTTAATTAAAGTGAAGAATGCTAAAATGGCAATTTTTTTATGAAAAGGACACCTTATTTTCAGTCTTTGAAAGGGTCAAGAGTGTTTAAAAGTAATGGCAAATACTGAAAACATAATACATATGGAAAATATAAACATTTGTAACCTCAAAAGTCATATATACATTCCATCTTAAGAAAAACAAAACAGTAATTTAGAGCATGTTTGCAAAAAGAAGAATATTTTATTTTTTTAATTTAATATTTTATTTTTATCTTTAGGTTGAATAATATGTGTCATATTATATGCAGTGTAGCATAAACTCAAATTTATTTTCGAAAAATAGAACTTACTACACAAACTTAAAAATTCTAAAAATGAGGAAGAACAAACCTATTGATTTAGAAATATTTTGTCTATATTTTTGTAAATCAGTCTTCGATTTAAAAATAAAAACCATAAACCTGTAGTTATTCAATTTGACAAAGAGACTATATAAGACAGTCATTGTTTGGGTACTGCATGATAAACGTTAGAGATAAGTAACTGAATGTGACCCTTTTGTGTTTAGTTTGTCAACCTATATAACAAACGGAGAGAGAAATTCTCTAAAAGAAAATGATACTTATTTGGGAAAGGACACATGCAATGGAAATATGCATGCCATAGTAAACTATGTATACGGAGGGAATTAAAAGAAGACAAAGATTTTTATAGGAAAAATTAGGAGGATTACATAATTGTTTTTAGATAATTATCCTTGGCTACAAGGATCAATAACAAGGGTGGTGCCATTCCCAATGTTGGACATGTGTCTTTGCAAAAGTTGTGATGGCCTTTGTGCAAGGTGGTATTTTGCAGAGTCCTGTGTGATAGCTCCTGTTATCAGGCATTTGTGTAATAGAAATCTCCTGCCATGTGCTTCCCCTGCTTTCTATTCATCGGGCCTTCTATTTATCAGCGTTTTTAACATAAGTAGCTCCATTTTGATTCTGACAACTTTCAGAAGTTTTCTACTCATATTACATATTTGTATCACTGAATTGTGGACCTAAATCCAAGGGGAAAAAATGCAAACAACTCTGAATCCAATAATAAAATCGCTCAAGTTTCTTACTATACCTTTTTAAATGAGAAAGTTCAAATTTATAACATAATTATCCCAGTATTTTAATATTTCCAATTGTCCATCACAGTAGAAAAATACCAGCATTTTAACAAGTGAAATTATTGCTGGATTAAAATTCACTGAGGAGGTGTCTGTCTACTCATATTAAAATAACTGTGCACTGCTATTTGAAAAAAAAAAATTCTATTGGAATGCAGATGATTAAACTGGCAGGAAAATATCTACACTATTTTGAGTGTTTGCATATTTTTAAAGTTTGATAAGTGCTAGTTAAGGAACAAGCATCCTTAGAACATGTAGATTAAAAACAATCGTTTTTAATAACACAGAAACATTTAAAAGATTCTTGTTTTGTTTAAAAATAGATTTCAACATTTACTCAACCAATTTATTTGACAAGATGTATTAAACATAATCTGACACCATTTAGACATAAATGCATGACAGAGATATGTGACTGAGTGTGTGTGTGCAAAGAGTACCAACTAGAAATATAAATGGAGAGCTTTTTTACATTCTATGTGTTACAATTAATGAAACAAAAACTGCGTTAAATGTACAGTAATGAAATTGTTTTTCATTGTAATGGAGATATAATAAAAAAATGGAAGTAGTACAGTTTAGAAAGGAAGAACTATAACCCCTTCCTTTTTTCTTTTTAGCTGTCCTGGTACAGCTAGTTTGAGGCTAGTCAGGATCAGCATATTCTAAGATAACAGCATAGCAACCTAGCATGAGATTTGCATCTCCACTTTAGATTTCTCACTCGCCAACCTCTTTTTGCCTTATCAGTGCAGCTACCAAAGGGCTTAGCAAATACAGCTGGAGTGGAATCTTTCACTCATTTCAGACTGAAAATTTAATTGTTCGTGTTCATTTCCAGCAGCAAGGGATGTCTGCAGACTTGTGATAAATCCAAGCAAAGAACAGGACAGACATGAGGATGTATGCAAATAAAATATTAATTCACATCTGAAAGCGTTAATGTAGCAAATTCTATTATAGATATTGTGTATATAACTTAATTTCATTTATGCTTTATATTGAATGGCTTCTTCAAACTGAAAAAATATTGAACCTGCATTTCAAGTAATAATAGGTTAGTTTAAACATGCCTAATATTATCATGCCACTGGCGAGTTTATTTCTGTCATTTAGATCAAAGGCATATGTTTTTTGTATTTCCATGCCTGCCCCTCAGAAATACTGCTGTTCTTTCTTCCCACTTAATGACTTAATGCCTTGTAATTCTTCAGAAAATAGGAAATTGCACAATTAAATTGCATAAGTGATCTTATTTTTCCAAAAACAATTTTTGTTTCTTTGTGCAATTACATTATTTGTTTATCCATGCTGTGCTTTAATTCATTTTAATAAGCTATTTTAAGAAAGCAATGTATTATATTGGGAAAGAATAATAACAGTAAAAAGAACGAAAGAAAAAAAATCCAAGCTTGCCAGATGAAAATATATCTTTTTTCTAATACAAAGACAGAATTTAGATCTCCAAATAAAGGAAATAAAAACTATAATAAAATGTCTGTTAGGATAGATATATAGACAATAGATATACCATGAATGGGTCTAGTAAATAATTCAATAATTATCCTATACTAAGTATAAAAAAATCAAAACTTGATTGTGTTTGATTATAAATTTTAAAAAAAGATAAGAAAGAAAAGAAAAAGAAAAAAAGGGGGGAAAGTGGTAAGGCAAATTGGATTCCCTCTAGACAAGTAGTAGAGGCTTGAATCAGGACAAAATGAAATTCAAGATCCTATTTAAAATGTCTTAAACAACATTTCAGAATGTCTTCAATCATAAAAGTTTCTATTGCTTCTCCTGCATTGTTAAATATTTGGGAAACAGAGAATTTTTTTCCCTTTGAAAAGTTAGTATTGCCTCCTTGATAATAGACTAATAAGTATTTCTCTAATTATTTGTAAAAGATTGATGCTTTATATTCTGGAAAGAAAATGTATTTGAACTAAAAGTATAATTACTGATTCAATTATAACTTTATTTAGTTGGCAGTTGCTACACATATTTTCCAATCATTATTCTCATCCAGATCAGTTGCAGTTTTTCTTAGTTTATTAATGTTTTGCTGTGAGTCTATGCTCGATGATGCTATCACCATGTATGGCCTATGTTCTGTTACCATTACTCATTATACATACCATGAAAAATAGAATGTATATAGAATGGAATATTTCTTTGTATTAATCCATTATGGATATTATTGCTGAAGCTGTCTATTGATGTGGCAGTTTTATTAGTTAGGAAATTGTAAGATTACATCCCTGCAAAGAGTAGCTCTTTGGAATCATAAAATTGGAAATAAAACAATCTCTCCCATGCCATTTTTTCATTTTGATGTGTTATATTGATGAAAGGATGATAAAATGAAGTTTTCTTGGTGAAGGCTTGTGCTTATATTTTTAAGACACAAATAAATTAACTTGGTTTAATAGTGTAATGTTACTTTTCGAGACAGAATAATGCAATGAATTGGAGTTCAATTGTGTTTTCACTCAAAACTTACTCTGTGACATTGAGCAAGGTAATCAGGCCTTGTGAGTGTCAATTTCCTGGATCAAAAGACTGATGGAATGATGACTGCCTTGAAGGTTTTGATGGGTTACGGAGTGATAGTTCATATTCAACTAGCATAATTTGACTAGCATAAAATTCATATATTACATTAGATGGCTGGCATTAAACCTACAAGTCAAGACAAAATAAATTAGATTTTTTTTCTTCATTGAGGTCCATCCAATCTTTTAAGTAGCTATGCTATCCCACACTTTCTAAAGTACTGCAAGTGAAAATAAATACTGCCGTTGTGGTAGACAGATGGAAGCTATAGATTATGGTACTATGTGCAACATAGTCTTAATAAGATTTAAGATTCATTACTGATAAAGATTCCTGATATTAATTGTTCACAGGAATTGTTGTCTTGTGAACTCTTGAGGTTGCCAAAAAGAAAAAGAAAGTATAATACCAAAAAGTATATTCTTTAAATTTTCCACATTTTTTGGTATTACTGAATTTAGGAGTAGAACATATTGAAAGAGGTAAATAGTTCACATTTTTAGAGTTATAAAATTTAGCCAAGACATAATAGCAAGAACTAGAAAATGAGAGCAAAAGTAATCAGGTAAAGATGAAGAGATGAATAATCCAGGCTGAGAACAGCATCTTCAAAGAATTTGGAGGCTAGGGAGAGTCAGTAGTTCGGTATCTTTTGGATGCAGAATGTAGGATATAGGAACCATGGTAAGTGAGGATTATAGAAGTGACAAGCGATCAGATGATTTGTATGTCATCCATAAAAAGGGGAGCAGACTGTCAAATTTTTATTTCAGAAGTATCACTCTGTCCTGTAGTGTGGAAAATGAAATAAAATCAGAAATGGGGAGACCATTTGACAGGCAGTTTTAGTAATCCACCTAAGAGATGATGGAGAACCCAAAATATGACATTAATAAAATAATTAGGGGATGAAATTGACTAGACTTGATAACTGATGAAAGAAGAAGAGGGAAGTCACTCTCTCTGGCTTAGTGTCATTCTAGGTATGCCAGTGTGGGGCTCAGAAGAGAATCTTAGGTGGAGACATCAATTTAGAAATGATAGGCAGTTTTAATGTTGAAATAGTAATTTAGTTTTGTTTACTTAGTACAGTTTTGAACACTTTGTAATATATAGATGAAAGACTGGTTACAATGATTATTCAGTTTTGGTAATTAATTTTAAAATATTTTGAAATATATTAATATAAGACATCCTCTTCTGTAATAATTATTTTTATAATGCCACTGTATTTTCCTGTCCTCTTATCCCCTTCATGTAACCTTTAATATGCTCCCATGCAAAAGATAAAGTTTTCTAAGAACACGGACAGTTACATTTGTTTTGACTACTGGAATACATCAAACATATAGATAACTATATATTTTAAGGAGTAATTTTCCAAGATGTTTAATTAAGTTCATAGGTCAAAGGATAGCCATAGAAGTTTTATTTATTGTGTTTTAGATTAAAGGCAGTGTCTGAGAAGGGGGGTGTGTGTGTGTCATTTGTTTTGTGTTTGTTTTAGTTAGTCTATAAATTAGGTAATAACTTACTGCTTCGTGAAATTTTCAGAAATGGATTACATTATTAACAATTGTAAGATGTGATTCTCATATTTATGCCATAGTTAAAAAACACTAACGTCTTAGATTCCTGTAGCTCCAAATTCCATTAAAGAATTTATGAAGAAGACCCCAAAAGCAATCACAGCAACAACAAAAATAAACAAATGGGACCTTTTCAAATTAAAATGTTTCTGCACAGCCAAAGAAACTATCACAAGAGTGAATAGACAACCTACAAAATGGGAGAAAATATTTTCATGCTATACACCTGATAAAGGGCTGATAACTAGAATCTACATAGAACTCAGGAAAATCAGCAAGAAAAAAATCAAACAACCCTATTAAAAAGTGGCCAAAGGACATGAACAGAAACTTTTCAAAAGAAGATAGACTTATGGCCGAGAAACAAAGGAAAAAATTGCTCCACATCTCTAATCATCAGGGAAATGCAAATCAAAACTTCAATGAGGTATCACTTAATTCCAGAGAGAATGGCTTTTATCAAAAAGTCCCAAAACAACAAATTTTGGCATGGATGTGGAAAGATACAAATACTCATACACTACTGGTGGGACTGCAAACTAGTACAACCTCTATGGAAAGTAGTATGGAGATATCTCAAAGAACTAAAAGTAGAACTACCATTTGATCCAGCGATCCCACTGCTGGGTATCTACTCAAAGGAAAAAAAGTCATCCTATAAAAAAGACACCTACACCAGAATGTTTATAGCAGCACAATTCACACTTGCAAAGATGTGGAAGCAACTCAAGTGCCCATCGATAGATGAGTAGATTAATAAAATGTGGTATATGCATACCATGGAGTACTGCTCAGCCATAAAAAATGGTGAACTAATACCTCCTGTATTATCCCAGGTGGAGCTGGAGCCCGTTCTTCTAAGTGAAGTATCACAAGAATGAAAAAACAAACACCACATGTACTCACCATTAAATTGGTGTACTAATCGATCAACCCTAATGTGCACATATGGGAAGTAACATTCGTAGGATGTCAAGCAGTTGTGGGGCATGAGGAGGGAATGGGTAAATCCTCACCTAACAGATGCAGTGTGCACTGTCTGTGGGGTGAGCACGCTTGTCAGGCGGTGCAGAGGCAATTTATGTAACGAAAGTGTTTGTGTCCCTGTAATACTGTGACATTTAAAAAAAAAAATACGGGTAATATATAGTTGAATAAAAATGGGAAGGCCCACAAACAAACAAACAAAGAATGTGTTTGTAAGTTTCATGAAAAATCAGAGTGAAAGGAACTTTTTTCCCCACACCCACAAAGGAATTTTCATAACTTTTTTTCTCCAGGGGATTATTGAATTGTGTTTATTTTCATTACTATAACATATATCAATTAAAAATCTAACCCTCTATAATAAGCCATTTGAGGGATCTAAGACCCTTTATATTATATAAAAATACATTTATTTTTTGACATACTAAATTTTTGATACATGGGTAAGAAGTACACAGTAACTATGGAGGAAAAATCTTAAAACTACCCTATCTGGTTTTAGAATAGATAGAATGAATTATCCTAGTAAATTAGGACAAACCTATGACCGTCTTGCATGTGTTTAAAAGAACAGCACACAAAATCTTTGTTCATTCGTCCATTAAATATTTTTGTTTTGTAGTTATTTAAAAAATAATTTTTAATAAAACCTCTATTACCAGATGTGGAAGCTCTAGCTCTGTTATAATCTACATATCTCACAAAAAAGTAGAAAGTCCCATATTATTAGGTCTAATTATCCAAATATTAAACTCTAAACACCAGCCTTTCACCTTCCTTATCTAGTTCTGCAAGCCTTTTTCTTGAGCTCAGTTGCTTCTGATCCTTAGTGAGAACAACATCTGCGAAATGGATAAGTCTTCTTAATGATGCCAAATCTGTGGCAAATGACCACACATTTCAAATGACACTCATATAAGCTAAGAATAAAAGTAATTTATTCTTTTGTTTGGAGCAGGTGCTTCTGGAATGACTTTCAGTAAGTCATGCTTCAATTTGATTCTCACAGCTGTGAAAATATGTCCCAAGCAGGTGACAGATTGCTTATCCACCGAATTAACATTTGTCACTTTAAATAATGCAAACATTTTTTCAGTACCTCCATATCATTACATGTATGTCATTTTGAATGTTCATTATACAAATATGCCATTCTAGTTTTACCTTGAAAACTATATCCGCCACTCTTTGTAACACAGAAGCTACTAAGGTAACCCAAAATAATATATTGTGTAAATTTACAATTCTGTTTCCATTTCAGTAATGTGAAAGATCAGATGAGAAATGTGTTGTCTAATTTTTTGCTTATTTTTTGCTCATTTTACTTTGAGCATCACAATCATTCCCTGCCTTCTCAGCAGGGAGTGACGTCCCTTGATTTCCCTAGCACAAAGACAAAACCACAGTGGTCTAATATTTAGAAAAGTGACATTTAAGGAAAGATTTAGGGTACTTTCACAATATATCAAGCATACATGATTGAACATGTATACACAAGACTAACCTGGCCTTTCTGTTTTTAACTCACCTTAAAAGTCCACTATTCCATCTTTATCTACTGCAGGAGAGCCAGGCAGTAATATTCTTGCATGCATTCAGCCTTCATTGTTCTCATACAGATGAACAGCTTCTTACTTCAAGCAATTATGACTCTTTCCTGATAAGTAACTATAGTGGCAGGGATATGAGAGGATAGAAATGCTGGGAAATTGAATCCCATCCCCCACACCAATTCACCTTCCTCGGTTACAGTCCTCAATGGCTCATGGGGCTTTGGTAAGTAAATTACTTGAGCTCTGCAGTGTGTTCTCACAGTCTGTTATATGGCTTGCTTTAATCATCTTTTTTTGCATTAACAAAGGAAACATTCATTTCATGAGGACCAAACTTTTAAAATTTCAGTTTAGATCATGTTTCTCTTAGCTAGTCTGAATTTTTAAAAATGAGTTCTGCCATGTAACTTTTTAGTCATTGGTAGTTAAAGCAAAATATTTTTATTTGTCATTTTAAAATATATTAGTTTTTTAAACTTCTTATTAAAATAGTCTGAACATCACTGACACAAAAAATGTGAAAGCATTCCATTCTTATGGGTTGGAAGAATCAACATTGTTAAAATGTCCATACAGTCCAAAATGATTTTCAGATTCAATGAAATTCCCATTTTTACCATGAAATGGTGCTGAATTTTGTCAAATGCTTTTTCTACATTTGTTGAAATGTTCATATGATCTTTGCTTTTGCTTCTGTTTATGTAGCGAATCACATTTATTGATTTACGTATGTTGACCTATCCTCGCACCCTGGGATGAAGTCCATTTGGTCATGGTGGGTTATTTTTCTGATAAGCTGTTGAATTCAGTTTGCAACTATTTTATTGAGGATTTTTGTATCTATATTCATAAGAGATATTGGTCTGTAGTTTTCTTTTTTTGTTGTGTCCTTTTCTAGCTTTGGTATCAAGGTGATACTGGCATCATAGAATGAGTTGCGGAAGATTCTCTCTTTCTCAATGTTGTGGAATAATTTCTGCAGAATTGCTACCAACTCTTCTTGTGGGTCTGGTAAAATTCAGCTGTGAATCCCACTTGGTCTGGGGTGCTTTTTTGTTGGAAGATTTTTTTATTGCTGCTTCAATCTCAGTGCTCATGATTGGTCTGTTCAGCAGTTCTATTTGTCTCTGATTGAGTTTTAGGAGGTTGTGTGTTTCCAGAAATTTGTCCATTTACTCTATGTTTTCAAGTTTATACTCATAGAGATTTTTCATAGTATTCACAGGTGATATTTTGTATTTCTGTAGTATCAGTTGTAATATCTCCTTTTTCATTTCTAATCAAGCTTATTTGAATCCTTTCTCTTCTATTCTTGCTTACTCTAGCAAGAGGTCTGTTAATTTTGATTTAACTCTTAGCTTGACTGTTATTAGTATATAGAAATGCTACTGATTTGGGAACATTAATTTTGTAACCTGAGAATTTGCTGAATTTATTTATCAATTATTGTTGTCTTCTGATGGAATCTTTGGCATTTTCTAGATACAAGATCATAACATCAGCAAAAAGCAGGAGTTTTACCTCCTATTTCCAGATCTGGATACGCTTTAATTCTTTCTCTTGTCTGATTGCTCTGGCTAGGGCTTTGGTACTATGCTGAATAGAAGTTGTGTCAGTGGGCACCCTCATTTTGTTCCAGTTCATAGGGGAATAATCTTAACTTCCCCACATTTTGTTTGATGTTGGCTATGGGTTTGTCACATATGGCTTTTATAATTCTGAGGTATGTTCCTTGTATCCTAGCTTGTTGAGGGTTTTTAATCTGAAAGTGTGCTGGACTTTATTGAATGCCTCTCTGCATGTATTGAGATGATCATACAGTGTTTGTTTTTGCTTTTGTTTATGTGGTGAATCATGTTTATTGATTTGTGTATGGTGAACTATCCTTGCATCCCTGGAATGAGATCCACTTGATCATGGTGGATTATCTTTTTGATGTGCTGTTGAATTTTGTTAGCTAGCATTTGGTTGAAGATTTTTACCTCTATTTTCATAAGGGATATTAAACCACAGTTTTCTTTTTTGGTTATCCCCTTTCCTAGCTTTGTTATCAAGGTGAAAGAAATAACTATACACTGTTGATGGAACTGTAAATTGGTACAATCTCTATGGAAAACAGTATGGAGATTCCTCAAAGAACGAAATGTAAACCTTTCGATCCAACAATTCTACTACCTGGTATTTACCCAGAGGGAAAAAAATCACTATATCACAAAGATACCCATACTTGAATGTTTATTGCAGCACAAGTCATAATCACAAAGATATGCGATCAACCTAAGTGACTATCAACTGATGAGTGGATAAAGAAAATGTGATGTATATATATATATATATATATATATACACACACACACACATTTATATGTAAATATATATGTGTGTATATATACATAGATATATATGTGTATATATGTATATACACACACACACCCCATAGAGTACTGCTCAGCCATAAAAAGGAAGGAAATAATGTCATTTGCAGCAACATGGATGGAACTGGGAGCATTATCCTAAGGGTAGTATCTCAGGAATAGAAACACAAACACCACATATCTTACTAATAAGTGGAAGCTAAATGATGAGTACACACAGTTATAAAGTGGTATGAAAGACATTGGAAACTAAAAAGGGGAATGATGGGAAGGGGTTGAGGGATAAAAATTTATCTGTCAGGTGTAAATGTACCCTATTCTGGTGATGAGCACACTAAAAGCCCTTACTTCAGTGTTATACAATTCATCCATATAACAAAAACATTTGTACACCCTTAATATTTTGACATAAAAATTATTAAGTTAAAAAAACACTAAAAGAATACATAGAATATACACATTCAAATAAATAGATTTATAAACAGAAAAATAATGAGATAATTTGCAGATTAAGCACATTTTTTATTTTTTAATTAATATATACATGCTGAACCAATCTAGCAGTGGCATTCAAAATAAAATTATGGAACATGCTATTAACATAAATATTAACTGTGCTGAGGTCTGATCTACAACTTTGCTCAGCAACAATAAAATTAGTTTAGTGTGGGCAGTTATTCCTTTTTATGCTCAATATTAGCATTTTTAATAATAAACATATATTATTTTTCTAATGTTTGATGTCTTTTAATATAATTCAGTGGATAAATTCTCTTTCAAATCCTGTAGGCTTTGCAGATACATCTGGGAAATCATTTACCATAGTTCCTGAATCCTTACAGTGACTTTGGAGCAATACTGCTTTAATTATCCACAGAATTTTTTATTATTTTCCCTAAAATAGAAACACCACAAGAGGATGTAATCCTTTAGCTGGTTGTTATGAACATATTTTGTAATAAGAAACAAATGATTATGTGTTTACACATATAGATGTTGGTTTTTATATTTCAGCTTTAGTTGAAATTAGGTACATATTTGAACAGATTTTAAATTAGTTTGTACACTTAATCTTCTGACACATTCATGTGAAAATATGATAGCTTTCATTGTAATATATATTTTAACATAATGTACTTTATTCAAACTATTTGATTACCATTTCATTACCCTTTGAGAACCAGAGTAATTTAGCTCACTTTGTCAATAAACAAGTTACTGGAATCTTACTTTGTTTCTATAAAATAAAATAGTGCGTTATATGGCCTCTGTAATTTCTTTTGGTGATGTAATTCTGAGTGCCCAGATCTCAATGAGGCCTCCTTGAATATGAATACTCCTGTCTACTATTGATGCTTCCTTCACTTGTCATTTACACACTTTTCTTCTTTATCCCTATCCTTTAAAATTAGTGGAGACTTCCATGTACTGTGTTTCTCTTAATCCATAAAAAAAGACCCAAAGTTTTTATTGCTTGATTTATACGTGTCTTATGTTTGTATCTAAGTATAAGCTCTGAGAAATGGAAACTATGTCTAAACCTAACTTGGTATTTTTCATTGTTTGGAAAATTAGTATTCTCTATTGTTCTTAACACAGTACTTTGCAGAGAGCAGGCAATTAATACGTACATGAATATGTATGTATTAATTGATTTGATTGCTCGGCTGGTAATTATGCTACAGCTAATAAGTTGCATTCTTTTAAACTCTTCAAAAACAATATAAATATATTAACTGTGCTAATCTGAAAATTGTTTGTTTCTAGGGCAATCCAAATACTTTAAGGCATAATATTTGTTCTATTGAACATCGCTAGAATATACTCCTAGATTCAGGCCTACAGTGTTAGATCTCCTTAGATCTCCCTTACAGAAATTATTCATAGATACACAGCAATATTGTTTTTCAGTAGATTCAAGGGCTTTAAAGAACAATGGGGTTTTTGGTTTTTGTTTTGTTTTGTTTTTTATAGTTGTGATTTCCTTTTCAAAATAGTAGAAACAAGATAAGATAATGCCCATAGTAAGAAACAGCTTTCATAAAGTGTGTGGTCCTTCAAATACAAAAAGTAAAGAATAAAATTGTCACTGTATCTGCAGGAAAATTATCTCTTTTTGTAGCTTGCAAGTAATTTGAAAATATATACTCTACTAGCAATATAGTAGAGCTGGTTTCCTGGGATAAGGTACAATATTTAAAATTTGCTTATGCTTCAATCATTTTTAAAAAAATTTTCATACTTCAGAGAGCATAAAGCAGAGCAGGGACTGTTTATCCCTGATGATGCACTATTTTAGTTAAATGAGAAATAATAAGAAAAAGTAAAATCTACTTATTTTCCAGTCCAATGATTACTAAATTTCAGTACATACAAGAATCCTATGGAGTCCCTGTTACCAATTCTTAAGAACAATTCTATGGCTATACATTAAAAATCTCTTCACGTGGGTTTCAAGAATACACATTTTGAAGAGTTCTGGAAATTCTGAGCCAGTGAGGATTCAAACCAATCTTGAAATTTGCTCTTGAATTTCATTTAGGATTGGATTGTCATGGTTCAAGATATAGAATAGACAAAAAATAGACATTCGATAGGCTGAAATCTACATATTATAGCACTACAAGCCATGTTGAAATTCTAAAACTATGACTTTGTCCACATCAGTTAACAAATACAGTCTCATTTTATTTAAATATTAAAAGAAGTGATGATACTTGCTCTTATATAAAAATTATTAAATGAATTTTAATTTAAGAACATAGGTGGTGCATACATTGATTTCTACTGAAAGTTGTGTTAATGAAAAGAATGACGGCTCTTTTTCTTTACATTTTTTGTTTCACCATTAAGATCCATTGTTCCCAGATTAGACTTAGAAATATTTTGTATGAAATTGAATCCCTCTATTCAGTTATCATTATCATTAGCTCTTGAATGGAAATTTTATTTCTTCTGCATGTTTATATTATATGGGAACCAACAATTGTGAGTCATAGAGAGCAATATTTTATCAAGGAGACATTGTTGGCCAAAATGATAAATATTTAAAAAAAAATTATTGAGTCTTCTAATTAATTTATACATATATATTACTTCCTGTAGTTTGATAATTTCTTGAGCATGAGTAATTATATACAGAAAAAAATTTTAATCTTTATTTTTATGTGTCCTTGAAATGTGTGCACAATCTCAACTTTATTATATTGCTTATTTCAAAATATCGGTTTCCCATTATACAAAATATTTGTTATAATAAATGATCAAAAATTTCCATATGTATCTCAATTCTTTTTTTTTTTTCTTCAAAGTAAATAATTTGAAATCTTGGGTACATCTCCTCGGTCTTTGGACTGAAATATCCTTACCTCTAAATAAAAACATAATTTCTTTGAACTTAGTTATCTCCAAAATCATTGCAAATTCCCAAATTTTGTAAGTTAGTACCAGGATGCTCAAATTGTGAAATGTCTATCAATTTCATTATTTGTTCAGTCATTCACCTAGTCAGCAGCTAGTAGGTGACAGGTACTACACTAAAAGAGTGGATCATAAAAGAGCAAAACAGAATGGCAAAGAATGTGTAAAGACCTTAATTATTTTATATGCATGCACCAATAATCAGGTGGGAAGAAAACCATCATTACTCTGCTCCAAGACTAAACAAACTACTGAATGAAAAATTTCTTTGTAATTTGATTTTTAGAAATGTAAAGCCCATTTATTCATTCAACACACACATATAAAATTCTTATTTTATGCCAGGTTCTATGGTAGGCCCTTGAGATACGCTCTGACTTTCTAATAAAGGAATATTAGGAACATGGTAATTGAACTATTTATGGAATATTTATATCACATGTTATGGATACAAAATGACACAAAACCAAAGTCCCAAGAGTTCAATCATCTAGTCAGGGACACACACACACCCATCGCCCCCCCTCCACACTACATACACATACACACTCCAATATAATACTTAAAAACAAATAATAATGAAGGAGATCAAAAGAAAGGAATCTCAATTTTTTGATAGCCTAATTTGTACAAGGCATGAATTAGGTGTTTTACATAAATCACATTTAATCAAAATCAATTTAGTAAATATGGGTCTATTAAAAAATATTTTAAGATGAGGAAAGTGAGGTTCACAGGGGCCATTTACCTTCTACAATAACTAATATACTCACAGTTCAAACACAGATCTGACTGGGGTTGATTGGCACAGCTCTGCTCTCCATCATCTTGCACTATGTTAATTTAGTGTGGATTAGATTAAAAAGAAAGAGAAAGAAAACAAACACATGACGTAAATTTTTCTGTAGGATTTAAATGGTGCTTTTCATATAGGATTTGGAGAAGTTGTAGTAATCCTGAAAGAGGTAGGATGTAAGCTGAAATTTGATGTATGAATATGATTTGATAGATGAGCTACTGTTGCATATGTATACTAGAATGTAGTTACGGTAAATATTGAGCATAGTTATTGAGACAGCCATTTATCCATAAAAAGGACACATCAACTGTGAAGGAATGAACATTAGGAAAATAATGAATAGATCAGTTTTCCAAAACATTAGATTATAAACATTTGTGTGTATAAATTAAACAGAGCAAGTATTAAAAATGCTAATTACTCAGACCTTTCAGAGTCCAACTTGTTAGCATCTCTGGGAGTAAGACCCTGAAACCATTATTTTAATAAACACCATAGAGGCTTTTGATGCAAGTAATTTGAAGACTGTAGTTTGAGAAACATTGCCTTGGGAGTGATAATATACCAACATAGTGAGAAATGGCATATGGATGGATAATAGATAATAGATACATAGATAAAGCCATTGATTTTGGACACAAATTTTAGGGGATAGCCTTTAGATATTGTTGGGTTTTTCTATAATGGGATTTGCAAGGTAATGTGTTTTAAAATGCTAATGGAAGATGATCATACAATCCTCTGTATAATGTTGATAAGTTCTAAATAGAAAAGACACAGGGCTTTCTATTGCTTTCTCAGGACATACAAATTCTGTAATAACAATAGCAATTTACATTCATTTAGCCCTTAATATATGTCAGACAATGTTGAGAGTATTCCCTAGGTAAATTACTTAAGACCACAGTGATCCAATGAGTTACATCTCATAACTATCTCACTTTTACAGAATAGTCGACTGAGAACAAGAGGCTAGGTGACTCCTCCCAAGAAATCAGAAAGTGGAATAGCTAGACACAAAGTATACAATATTAATCAATATGATATACTAATTTGGTGATTTCAACTTAAGTATTCAAGTTAATCTGTAGTGAAAATTGTTTCAGTTAATTAATTTATTTTTCATTCAGTAAATGCTTTCTAAATTATAGCATTTCCTCTAAATCTCTAGAAAAGTTTTAAAGATTATTTTTGAGTATAAAACGACACTATAGAAATCATTTCAGATCTATTTGACATGTATCTTAGCCATTTACTTTACTTCCATCCATCTTTGTCTAAGATGTATAGAACTATGTCCACAAATAATGGAAAAATAAATGTAAATTCACTTAAATGAATGGAAAAACCCATAACCAGTGTCAACTGTCAAGTGAATTAGAAGAACTGAATGAGTAATGACTGAGTATATATAATTCTGCTGATGGTGTGGATTTATAGATGCATGTGTGACATTTGTCCCACAACTAAAAACAGAGACGAGTGAACTGTTTAAAACACATTAAATATATTTTTGGGGAATTTATGAGAAACTTTTCTTACACTTGGTTACTTGGATTGTTATATTTTCACCCTTATACAGCATTCATACCAAAAGGACCAGTTCACTATGGAAGTGACAAAGCTCTGAGGGCTCTTAGTAAGGCTACTCTTTTGAAAACACACACAAAAAAAACAAAACAAAATGCATACTGCATTGCTACAAATAGAAATACAAACATCAATGTTATTTATTCAGAATAAATAAAAAGCTTAAATAAGAAATCACTTAGCATACGAGTTGAAAAACTTTAAAACATGTATTAATTGGGGAGCCCAAGGCCAATCATCAAGAGTTAAAGGTGTGCTTTTTCTACAAATTAGTGGAAAAAATATTTTTAAAAATATAGTCAGGGATAATTATATATTTGAGAGATAACATATTCAAAAAAATGGACTTTGCGGATGAAATTGTGCTGTTTGGAAAGATTTCAAATATACCACTTACTAGATGAGTGATTCTAAGTATAACCTCTTTCCTTACATATCTACATAAAAAAGAATATTAGAGTGTACTTGATATAGTTATTCTTAGCACTAAATATGATAATGCAGGCAGAAGAGTTCTGGACCATAGTGAAATCTCCATGCCCATTTAACTATTTTTATTGTAATTATTATCTCTGAAAAAAGAATAAATGAGGCAAAACTTTTTAAAAATGATAGATACCTCTTGATCTTAATATTTACATTATGAGAGAAGGAAACAATTTTTAACATAATAGTATTTAAAAAATTGCTGGGCATGGTGGCTCATGCTTGTACTCACAGCATTTTGGGAGGCTGAGGTGGGAGGACCACTTGAGGCCAGGAATTTGAGACCAGCCTGGGCAAAATGGCAAGACCCCACCTCATCAAAAAAAAAAAAAAAGCTAAGTGTAGGGTGCACCTGTAATCCCAGCTACTCTGGAGGTTAAGGTAGGAGGATCACTTGAGCCCAGGAGTTCCATGCTACAGTGAGCTATGATTATACCACTGCACTCCAGCTTGGGCAACAGAGTGAGACCCCATCTTAAAAATATATATGCATAAAACCCAAAATACAAAACTTCTTAGAAGAAAACATAAACAAAACCCTATATGACTTTGGGATGGGCCAAAGTTTCTTAAATAGGAAACAAGGAGCACAAAATATCAGAAAAAACTTTTGATTAATTTTATCAAAAGTAAATATTTTTGTTCTTCGCAATTCATCAATAAGAAAATGAAAAACAGAGTCACAAACTAGGAGTGTATATTCACTGCATGCATAACTGATAAAGGACTTGTACTGAAAACTCTTAGAAGACAATAAAAAGACAATCAACAATATAAAAATAGGCAAAAGATTTAATAAATAATTTACAAAAGAACATTATGAATGGTCAACATTGCACATCAAAAGATGCTTACCATTATTATCCATCAGGGAAATGCAAATTCATACCCCTATATTATACCCCTGTATACCCATTAGATTGGTTAAAAATAGAAAGACTGATCATCTCAATTGTTACTAAAAATATAGAGAAACTTGGACTCTCACATATTGCTAGTGGAAATGTAAAATGATACAAACACTTTGGAAAATCGTTTGATAGTTTTCTTTAAAAAGTGAAACATATACCTACCATACAATCTAGCCAGAAACAGCTTCCTAATTTCTAAGGCCCAATGCAAAATGAAAGTATAAAATATAAATAAATAAAATGTAACAAATCAATATAATAAATTAATTCTCTGAGAGTCTCTCAAATAATACCATAATTCTTTCTTATGCTTTCGGTATTGTTCTAGAAACATTCTATTTTATCAATTGAAGAAATAGTTGTTTTTTGTTAAGAATCTAGAAATTAAGCAAATATCTGTAATTTTATCACAAATTCTCAGGCTTTGTTCAGGGTGTGATTTTGCAGGTCAATTGCTGGGGTCATGAAAATCTTTATTGTATCTGTCATAAGTTACTTCTATCTTTAGAGTTAAACCTAAAAGAGGTGTTTAGCTCAGGACTGTGTAGACAAACATAATAATCAAGAAGGACTAAATCCGAAGCTCAGAATAGAATGAATATATTATTCTTACATACACTTAACTTAGTCATGGGTATTTGAGTTACATAGATAATTTCTCAATAAGAAGGAATATGTAAATTCCTAGTGATTCTAACTCTACTGGGGTCATATTCTCTGTTTTATTCATCACTCTGTTTCTTTACCATCCCATGATTGTTTTTCGGTGCTCACTTCCATATGCATTAGGGAAAAAACAAAACAAATAAGCACATAAAAGTCCACAAGAAACGCTTTTCTTTCTATTAGGGCTGGTTTCCTGACTGCTGTGCACATTCAGCGTCTCTACATCGGGTTAATGTCGAGTTTCAGTTAGTAATAATCACTGACTGCATTTCTAGAGATTCGATTCCTGCGCCGACTTGATATTACATAAATTTCCAACATTTCAAAACATGAAATGAGTTCTACTTTTATGGTAACTATACAAAATAGCCATATTATTTATATAACCAATTAACTGTATTATATCTGTGGTTGTAGAGCTCCCCCTAATTCTGTATTTGCTCTCATTTAGAAATGCTTAACTTCCCTGTCTGAAACTGAGAACATTTTGCTGCATAGGTCTATTTCCCACCATATATGACATCAAAAAGAAAAGAACTCTTTCCAAGTTGTGAATTGCATCAGCACAATCCTCTTCTAATGAGAAGAGTTTTCTAACTCTGATACTGCAAGCTATATAGCAAGCAAAATATTGTTTTAAAAAGGAAAAATAATAAATAATTGCAACAAAAATGATAGTTTCTGATGCCTGAAGTTGTATTTTGTATGTTTTAAATTTTAAAATAACTATGAAGCAAGTAAGTGGAGATGTCAAGAGACAGGCATATTTATTATGAGGTCAGCAGAGAGCTCCAGTCTAGAATAAGAACTATGGAGTCATTTAAAAAATCTCACATAAATCATAGAAATATTTAGGTCATTAAATATGAAATGTCTGATTTCAAATCAAAAGTTTAGTTTTTTATATCTCAAACAAGAAGCAATACAATTAATTAAAGTATGCACCTAAACTATTGACACAGTCTTGCCATCTTAATGGTAGCTTGTTTATGCCAGCAGCAAAGAAGCCTGTACAGTGAGTAGCAATGAAATCATGAGAGGCCCTTTCCACAGCTTTTTGAGAACTGAATATTTTTCCTTGTGAGTAGTGGTCCAAAGCCTGGAAGTGGTAGTCAGTTGGTGCAAGGTCTGGTGAATACAGTGGATGACAGAGAGTTTCCAAGTCCAACCTCTATAGTTTGAGCAGCGTTGTTTGTACAACAGGTGGTCGAGAGTTGTCTTGCAAGAGGATTGGCCTGTCTCTATTGACCAATCTAGACTGTTTAATCACAAGCATCCTCATCATTTCATCTAGTTGGTTGCAGCTGACATCCACTGTAATCGATTGACCAGGTTTCATGAAGTTGTACCGGATAATGCCAGCGCTGGATCACCAAACAGACACCACTAGCTTTTTTTGATGAATATTCAGTTTTGGACTGTGTTTCAGCACTTCATCTTTATCCAACCATTGTGCCAAATGCTTGCAATTGTCCAAAAGAATCCATTTTTCATTGCATATAACAATACAGTGTAGAAATGGTTCGCCTTTATGTCATGACAGCAAAGAAAGGCAAGCTTAGAGATGATATCTCTTCTGATGCTGGTTTAATTCATGCAGAATCTATCTATCTAGTTTCTTTACCTTGCCGATTTGTTTCAAATGGTCCAATATTGTTGGAATAGTAACATTAAACCTTGCTGCTAATGCACGTGTAGTTGAGAAGGATTTGCTTCCACTATAGCTTTCAGCTCGTCATTACCCACCTTGGTCTCAGGTCTCCCTCATGGCTCATTTTCAAGATTAAAATCACCAGAACAGAACTTCTCAAACCATTGACTTACTGTGTGCTTATCAGCCACATCCTTCCCAAAACACTTCGTTGATATTTCAAGCTGTCTGGGCTGCATTGGTTCTATGATGGAAATCATATTCAAAAACAACATGAATTTTTGACTTATCTATGGTTTCACAAAAATTGCTCTAAAAAAATTTTGACAGATAGTCACAAGCCAAATGGTGCATTTGAAAGGCTGAGGATGTACCTTCATAATAAAAATAAAACAAGAAGTGTCAAAGTGAAATGTCAGAGATATCAACTGTCAACCACAGTACTTAAAGAAATTGGACATTTCATACTTAATAAGTAAAATTTCTCAGGGAGAGGAAATAAGGAGACATTCTGTTAAGAAAACTTTATATTTACAGGAGTAGATACGGAGAAGAGGGGGCTTACAGAGAACAGCCAATCTAAAGAGGAAATGTATGTGTCACGTGAACCAACAGAGGAAGTATTTCGAAGGAAGGTATTGTTTATTTGGGATGCTGTTACGTGGACACATAAAAGAATAGCAAAAAGATAACTGTGTTTTACAGTACAGAAAAAGAATAATGTCCTTTCAGGCAAGGCAAGTATTGGAGCAGAAGACAGACAGTTTGGACTGGGTTGAAGAGAGAGAAAGTATAAAGGACAGTGTAAAAAATATGGTGTAAAACCTTAAATAAATTCTGTCACTAAAAGGACACAGAAACCGGACAAGACTGGAAGCCTAGATGCAATCTAGGGATGATTTTTGTTTTGCTGTTCTTTCTGTTTTATTATGGGAGATACTAGAGCATGGTAAATTCGATCCATAGACAGAAAGATTTTGTTGATGCAGGAGAAGAGTGCAAACTAAGAAAAAGGCTCTGAAGTTGCTTGAGGGGGCGGGGTTCACAAGGTCCCAAGTGGGGGTTTAATTAGTCTTCGATTTAAAGCGGAGACTCACTGTAAAAAGAAAGATCCTAAAGAGCATAGGGAGAAACAACTATTACATTGTATTGTTTTTATTGTTGTTTGAGGAAGAAAAAGTTTCCCTTGATGGCTTCTCCTCCCCACCCCCTCACTCCCACATGGATATGGGGAATTCATCGTTGAGAGAGTTATTAACGTGTGGAACATTTGTGAATTTTATTAATCTGCAAACTTTTGCTGTGAAAAACATAATGCCCAACTAAAGTAGCTTTAAACAATTCATAATCTTATATTACAAGTCTGAAGGTAGATGGTTCCAGGACTGGTTAATATAGTGGTACACTGGTGGCCTCAAATATCCCCTGATCTTTTATCTTTCTGTTCCCATTGCTCTTACGTGATTTCTACACACAAGCTCACAAAATGAATGTAGCCATTGCAGGCATAATTTTCTCAAATTCTTTTTGTCAAGGAAGGACCAGCAGTTTCTCCTTAATATTTCTCTTTGTTCAATAGAAGGGAAACATTTCCCCTAAATCCTTGCATTAGACATCACTATATATTTCATTCATCAGAATTC
>RJWJ010027256.1:0-22338 GCA_004363605.1 Indri indri
GATCATACTAGCTGTTTCCTAAATAAAGAAACAGTTTCTCTTCTATAAGCCTGAGTTGAGAAGTAGGTGTTACACTGGTCCTCTGTCCAGTTAGTTATCTGGGCCTGAGGACATCCTACTGCAGAATCCACATGCCCTCAGACCTGGGAACAGGCTGGGAATAATACTCTGGGAATAGGCTGGAACCATTCCTATTCACCTCAGGGATGGCCATTTCTGTCAGAGCTCCATAAATGTTAGTTGTAGAGTGCATAATTCCTTGCCTGGTCTTTAATGCTGAATTGTGACAGAAACAGCATCCTGGTTATCTGGCTGCCTTCCTGGGGTTTCAACGGTGGCAGTTTTAACAATTGTCACTCAAATGGTTTCAAACAGCTGGCTCACCACCTCCCCTTTTTCCTAACCCTGGTTCAGTACACCACTTTTACCACTACGTGGTAGACGTTTTTATTGGATTGCCAAAAGTTACATAACACAAGCCTCTTCCAGAGCAACAATACACCACGGCTCTGGCACAACTCACTTTGATTATTTATGTAAAAGTTCTTTATATTTGCAAAATAAAATTAAAACACACACAAGCAATAACTAGGAGAATCAAAAATATTTTATAGCAAAGGGGCAAATGTGTCTACATGTAGCCACCAGATAGCACTTAAACACTTATTTGCACAGCACCCCTTGGGGTTTTGAAACAGATTAAAATAGAATTTTTTTCTTCTGGTGAGAAGCCTTTCTAAGATACCTACTCTGTACACTAATTCTATGTCAGCAATGACCTGTTATCAAAGCTCATCGTGTTAGGTCACAGCCCTTCCTTCATTTATCTCCCTAGTTTCTCTCTCTGGGTAACACGCTATTTTCTAAGTTGACATGACTTTTCAGATATAATCAGTAAAATGAAGGGCAAAAGGGCAGATTATCCAATTTATTCATTACATCTACATAGCCTCCAGATGTTCCCCCTGTGAATCCAACACGCCACACCAAGGAGTGTTGTTACAAACGTCCCAAATTGTCACTGTACCAACTGGAGAGACCTCCCCTGATGCTTGGGAGGCTCTCCAAATGAGTGTCGCAAACTTCGGGGTTGATCGGCTGTTTGTTTTCCAGCAGAGTCCTGGGCATTCTTCCTTTGCCACAGTCAGCGCACCTCCAAATCTCCCCACCTCCCTGATCACCCAAGGCCTGGGTAAGGGGGAGGTGTGGTGCAATAAAAAGACCGAAGGGTGGAATACTGTGGAGTTCCACTCCAGCCCTGTCCTTAGTGGGCTGTGGGACTGCATGAAAGTCGTACTTCCTCTTTAGGCCTCGGCTTTCTTGTCTGTGAAAATAAGGAATTTATTCTCAATGACCTCTTGGCACCTCCCAGCTTCCAGGTTCTGATTCCAGTGGTTCCATACTCAAGGCCACTAAAAGAGATGCCAAGGGCAGATGGGGAACATGCAGCTTCATGTCAGCGCCCACTCCCTTTTCTTAAGGAAAACGCAACTTGGCACCCAAAGGAAGTACGGAGTTGCTTCTTGTGGTTCTTCTCTCCTAATCCTCAGTCTCATATGCTGCTCTTTATATCTCTTCTACAAAGATGTTCTAAATTACTTCTATTTGACACCTACAGTTTTAGCATAATTTTAACTTGTTCACATGATAATTGACTTTGCTTTTTAAAGGACCCAAATCTGCTTCAAAATATACCAAATAAATTCTGGTTCAGAATATATCAAAAATTGGTTTTTAAATGCATTATTCCTTAAGAGTGATATTAAACAACACCATGTTAAATATGCCAGGGAAGTAAAACTATAAACTTTTATGAGAAAGTCAGGTTTGATAGCTGTGGTGATTCAAACTCTTACATTAATAACACACTCTCCTTCTCAGCTTTTGTATATAGAGCTACATCTGCAAGAAGCTGATTATCAATAGAGAGGTAAAAAGTGGGCAAGTAATATGTATATGAATGAAGGTTATGCAGGTATTAAGGTTAGCTGTGTATGAATATTATGGTTAATAGTCACATACCAAGTTAATGCTGAACTTGCTTATGTTCATCTGTGTTCACAACATGTATTATATGTGTATGTGTGTAATATATTCTATATAGTATATGCAACCTATCTTTGCTTCCCAGCCACTCAATTAACTGGAAATCCCAAATTCTAGAATTCCTCATAAACAAACACTACTATCCAAAAGACTTATGTAAGATAAGAAAAATTTACTGAAGTTGAAAGCATTTTTTTTTTCCTTCTTCATATATAGGCTAGTGGTGAAGTCTCTGAAGGAGAAGGGCTTTGTGGAGCCAGAACTCTATGAGGAAGTGACAATCTACTTCAGTGACATTGTAGGTTTCACTACTATCTGCAAATACAGCACCCCCATGGAAGTGGTGGATATGCTTAATGACATTTATAAAAGTTTTGACCACATTGTTGATCACCATGATGTCTACAAGGTAAGCAGATCCCCTAACAGGCTGAAACAATTATACAACCCAAAGTCATCACAGACTGAATTGGTGTTGCCATTATCAGTCTTGCCCTCTCTAATTTAAATATAATAAATTGGTGGTTGAATCCAAGCTAAAAGTGAAGAGAAGTAGAAGAATTAGAAGGGTCAGAAGTCGAAATTACCATTTAACTTTAAGAAGCAGCATAAAACAAACAACATGAAGTTCAGCAGGAATGAATTTAGGGTATTAAATTTAGAGAAAATGGCATACTCTCAAATCACCTCCAAAAAATGGGCAGTGTTTAGGCTGATTGCAAAGGAAGTAGAGAGGACACTGAAGTTATAATAAATAGAACACCATACTACAAGAATGTGAATTATCTTGGAGACATATCTTGGAGGAACTTACAATTATTTTTTTCAAACATTATTAATATTTAGAAAGTGATAAGTGCCAAAGATGACTTTGCTAGTAATTAAAGGTGTTCCTAAAATTACATAAAACCATTCAGATTATTTAAAAATGTATAGAATTATCACCACTTCTGGACAATTTATATAATTATGAAGTACTTTTAAAAGGCTAAAATCCTTTATAGCTGTTTTATCATCCATTAACTAGATGCTAAAAACCCTGACAAAATCAGCATACAACTGGCCCCAGAAAAAGTGTAAAAAAGGGCTAGGCTCATACTAAGTTCCCAAAACAACCTTTTGTGTTTGACATGTGATTACTGCTTCTGTTTAATTTCTGTGTCTTTGGAAGGGGCAGGGCCACTGATGAGAAACTGTTTCCACAGGTGGAAACCATTGGTGATGCCTACATGGTGGCTAGTGGATTGCCTAAGAGAAATGGCAATCGTCATGCGATAGACATTGCCAAGATGGCCTTGGAAATCCTCAGCTTCATGGGGACCTTTGAGCTGGAGCATCTTCCCGGCCTCCCAATATGGATTCGCATTGGAGTTCACTCTGGTATGGAGAACCACGTGTACCACTGTGCATGAGCTAAATCAGAAAGGATAAAGGGTCTTCGAATGTGATCCATTTTCACATAAGGTTTACTCTTGAATTCTGCGTGCCAAATGTGAGGTCTCACTACACATCCTGACATACTTAGACCCAGTCCCTAGAGAGCTCTAGGAACAACACATTTGACGGCACCTTTGACTCCTGGAATGATAAACACCAACCATGTACAAAAACAAGAAGCTCCAGACTTCCAATTTAAGTCGCCATATCTACTATTTTGTTTATCTCCTCCCCATTTCCTCCAGCTTCTGTATATTTATTCCACTAAAATATTATAGTATCTTAAGTAGATTAGATTATTTATAGGGAAAAAAATAGCTGGTCAAATTCCTATGATGTTTATACCTCCAACCCCATTGCAGTGGTACAGAAAGTACGTAAGTCACTTCAAAGACCATGAAAGTTACTTGGCCTTGTTAAAAGACAAACTTTAGAAAATTTAATTTACCAGAGTTTAATGGAGGAAAGAATGATTGGCAAATTGGTGGCCCTTAGAACTGAAAGAGGTTCAAAGAACTCCACTGGGTAATGTGGGCAGGGAGTGTTTAGGGAGTGGGCAGGGACAGAAAATAGAAGTGAATATAGAAACAGCTTTGATTGTTTACAGCTCCATGTTTGCCTTATTCGTGTATGGTCTGATGGGCTGGCAGCCTGTGACTCAGCAATTTCTTACAGAAGTTACTCCTAAGTTAGGCCTTTCGTTTGTTTATGTACCAAGCTAGGTTACAGTTGGTTATGTAGGGACTCCTATGAGGCAGTATCAGGCCAAATTTAGTAATTTAATAGTCTTGAACATAGAGATTTGAAAAGATGAGTTACAGGTGTTACAGAAAAACATAGTTGGAGAGGAACTCAGAAGTCATCTGATTTATTCTTTGCAGGACATAAATTGTCTTTGTGTAGGTTCCAAGATAAGTAATAATATAGCCACTTTTGGAATAATCCGAGAACTCCCTGAAAACTCACTATTCCCAAGCTAACTCACTCCCTTATTGAATAGTTGCAATAGTTTTTGCACAGTTTTTCCTCGTGTTAAATCATATTGCTCTATAATTTGTCATTGCTCCTTTTTCTGCCCTCCAAGCCTTTTGGAAGACCCAGAGTACAGACAATCCATGAGATCACTCCAGGCTTTGTGGCAAGGACCAGACAACTATATTTCAAAAGTCGTCCTGTATCCAAAGGGCCTAGCACAGAGCCTGACAGTAAATATTTGTTGACTGAGTAACAAAATGGGGAAATTCTCAAAGTGACAGTAAATGGAAGTTAAAAACTGCTGCCGTATCTTGGATAGCAAGGAGCACAGCTGTGGCCTTCTCCAATCATGTCCACAGCCAAACGTCACTGATGTTTCCACACACACATAAAGGAATGTCTTGGCATCTCCCTGGCCACAGAAGCAGCAGACTATCTCTTTTCTGACCCGTCGCAAATTGCCAGGTCTGCAGGAAGGGTTAGCAGCAGGACTGACTGAACCCAGTGCACGAGAATGGAGCTCTGCCCAGCCTCTTTTCCTCTGTGACTTGCTCAGTGCCTGAGCTGATGGCCAGGGCCGGGCACCACCACACTGGCCTGGGAGAAGCTATTAGGCACACATACCAGGAGGGATTTAGGCCTAAGAAATCAAAAGGTTGCAAAGTTAAATGTGGATCATTGAGAACAAGACATTATATCTGCATGGGTTTTTCCACCACCAACCCCTTCCCAGCTTTATCACCCTGCTTTTGATATAAGGAGTCACTTGCCCATAGACCTACCATCCCAGGGGAGCTGGGGAGCTCAGAGATCTAATCACATAGCTGACTCTACTGTGCCTTCCCTTCTGTAAGATTGTTTGGTGTTTTATTTTGGTTTATTTTTTTATTTGTTTTTGTTTTGCGTCAAACCCGACAGTGAAAGGCTCAGGACTCAGGGGAAGATCCAGTATTTTGATTTTTTTCAATATTCATAATAAAGTATTGGTAGGATAAATCTATAAAGAAACTCATAAAGATCAAAACCCAGAAAGCCAACTAGAAAATTAATCGTTCCCTCTACCCAAAACCCAGTTTTGCAGTTTCTGAATTAATCTTTAACTTCTAAAATCTTTAACTTCTTGCATTCATTCATTCCACGCAAATACCCAACAAATCAGCCCTTCTTTCCTACCTAATACACCACAGTGCACAGTCTTGCCTTGGCTTTTGTTCTGCCTGTTAGAATTTCCTTGTGCCACAGGTTCCCCCAACCAGCTGCATTCACAGGGCCCATGAAATGCTTAGGGAAGATTATGCCAAGTCTTTGTCTTCTGGGTCTTCCATTATTGTGTCACCAATCCCAGAAATGCCACCCTGAAAGAAAAATAAAACAAACTTAGGCCATCGAACCTTCAAGTACATGGTGCCCTCCAGCAGCGTGGAGTTCAGGGTTGTGTGGCTTGACACAGTAAGAAAGCAGAGGGATCACATTAAAATATTAAGAAGGACTTCCCACCTTTGTGACCTGGATCTCTGGATGCCTTCCTGTTTAGTGCAAATGTCCTTTTTTTTGTTTCTGTTTTTGTTAGGGCAAAATACTTTCTGAAAGCAAACATTCAGTAACGATGCTTCCCTTGTTGGATGCACCCATTTAAAGCAAAAGGCCCAGCTTGCATTTCACATCCTGAACCACCTCTGCATGACATGAAGGATTCAGTGTTGTGCCCCTCAGAAGAGACTTACCCATCTTCACTCCACTCTGCAGTCTCCGTCGCCTCCACTTCCTGCTTTCTGTCTTCATTTCAGGTCCCTGCGCTGCTGGAGTTGTGGGAATCAAGATGCCTCGTTATTGCCTGTTTGGAGACACAGTCAACACAGCCTCCAGGATGGAATCCACTGGCCTCCGTAAGAAGGGAGATTGTTCTTGGAGGACAAAGATTCCGTCTTCCAGCAGAGGGCAACTGTAGGATAAAATGCACAATAAGGACACACAAAGTGCCAGTGAGATGTAGATGGTCCTTCATGTGGGCTGAACAGGAGACTGTGTCAATCCAGTTTTTTCTACATTTGCTTTTGTTGTCATTTACTGATAATTATTTCATTCTTCCCTTTTGCTCAGTTTTAGGCTATTTTCATGTTTTTGGTTCATTTACAATGAATTCTGGCATGTTTTACATGGAAGAATCATGACATTTAGCATAAATCCATGTAAGTTAAAAAAAAATTCAGTGGGCTAGATGAGGAATATACACCCTGGTTCACATTCTTATTTCCCTTTTGTTTTGTTTTTCTGGGAATTGATTTTAGTAAAGAAGAATCTAGGTGTTTGTTATATGCAAAGGAACATATTGTATTTGACTGGCAAGATGGAGACACAGTGAACTGCATGAAGTAGATGCTCATTAAATATTGATGACAGTGATAGTAATAGAAATATATAGAAGGGAGAAAAAAGCATTGGTAGATGTGGGTGGGGCTTACAAGGACATGGAAGCGGGATGGTATTTTGGTAGTCTACTGACAATCGGCTACTAGTTTGTACAGGAAAAATCATGCTGTAAAGAAAAGAATAAGGTTGGGATCAGACAGGCTTGGGTTAAAATTCTAATTATGCTAATCACTGTCAGCATAAATTGGGGGGAAGTCGTCTGATTTTTCTAGGCTTCAGAAAAACAAAGACATAAATTGAGGATGAGATACAAACCTTGCTGGGAAGGTTTCTGGAAGGATTTGGGATGATGTCACATTAAGCATTTAGCAATCCTTTGGTACACAGTAGGTATGCAATTTGAAATTACCATTATTCTTGCTACTGTTATTGTTTGTGGTGTGGCCATTAGGCACCCACAGCAGGAAAGGTGGTAGACAGCAATGGACCTATGAAGGGGAATGCTCCCACCACTTGTTTGCCAAAAGGATAACAATGTTTCAGAAAAGGAAAATTTGAGAAAATCAAGACCCTGGGCCAGGCACGGTGGCTCAAACCTATAATCTCAGCACTTTGGGAGGTTGGGACAGGAGGATCACTTGGAGGCTAAGAGTTCAACATGGGGAACATAGCAAGACCCTGTCTCTACAAAAAATTTAAAAATTAGCCAGGCATGGTGGCACACACCTGTAGTCATAGCTACTAGGGAGGCTGAGGCAGGAGGATTGCTTGGGCCCAGGAGTTCAAGGCTGTAGTGAGCTATGATTACACCACTGCATTCCAGCCTTGGCAACAGAGAGGGACCCTGTCTCTTATTTAAAAAAAAAAAAAAGGACCCCGTAACTTTCTCCCGAATCTTCACCTTGCCCCCAATACTTCAGCTACTTATTAGAACTTTTACTCAGGGACCCAAAACAAAATATCACCTCCCTAGCTTGGAACTACAAACCAAATCCAAAACTAGGTCCCACAGTCCATACCACTCAGGGCTGGAATGAGACTCTATGGAATGACACCTGGGAAGTTTTGTCACTCCGGACCCTGAAAACTGATGCTGAAACTGATGCTGAAAACTGAAAACTGACCCTTTCTTCCCATGTGTGATAATATTTTTAAGTGTTCGTTCACTAAAATAGCTATATTTGTTTCTCCTTGATTTAGGACACTTGTATCAGGTGTTCCTGATATCCTGAATCAAAGGGTAACAAATGAGACCATGAGATAGATAACAAAATGGATGAGATTTTTATTTATCTATTAAAATATTTTTGTATTTGCAGCCTTGAGAATTCACGTGAGTGGCTCCACTATAGCCATCCTGAAGAGAACTGAGTGCCAGTTCCTGTATGAAGTGAGAGGGGAAACATACTTAAAGGTAAGGAATTCGCAACAGAGACAATACACAGAAAAAGCTCTCAGACACACGTGGTCCACCTCCTCTGAGCCTTAGCCAGGAAAGCTGAGGAGCACGCAGGTGAAGAACCCTTTTCTGCACTCCCCGTAATGACCATCCACCATCCTCTGTGGGAGAAACCACCACTGAAGAATGTGAACTCAGAGCTTTCCTTGATTCCAAAGAGCCCTTTTGATATTTTAAACTCTAACAATATGTTACAAAACACTGGCACCATTTCCTTCACATATCTCCAAGTTTTGTCCCCAGTTCCTCCTCCAAACCCAGGAGCTACAATCTGGTCCAGGACTTATTTAACTTAAGTCAAAACCCCCATCGTCTCACTTACTTCCCTACATTTACTGCGAGGTGCTGCTATGATCTGAGGTCACCTTGTCTTGCCAGTTACTTTACCATTCCGAAGCTCTGGACCAGTGAATTGCAAGGTGTGGCCCCCATACCCTGACCCGGCATCATCTGAATGCTTGTTAAAATGCGGGTGTGGGTACCCCCACCAGGCCTACTAAGCAAGACTCTTTGTAGGTGCAGATCAGGAATCTATATCTGTAACAAGTATTCTATGTGTCTGTGATCACACTGAAGTTTGAGAATCACTGCTCTGGATTCTCCATGCTGTTCCTCACATTTGAAACAACTGCCTCTGAAGCCAGCAACTGTCTCCAATTGGTTCTCAGGCTGCTTTCTGAAAGTTATTACAATCTTCTCATAATTGGTCCAAAGCCAGCCATCGACTGCAAGATGATTGCCTGCAGTAGCCATAATGCTTCTGGCCTTTCCACTTTGATTACAACTTGGAAAAGCTTCCTTTTACCTAAAAATATCCCAATATTGCATTTGTTTTTTGAGTCCTCCATACGCACATTTTCTACATGAAAGGCTCCCCCAAAATAGAAGTGGTTTATGGATTACCGCAGTCCAAACACATCCAGCAAACCACTATTTTTTAAAAAGAGTGATTTTTAAATATATATAACCAGCCAGACTCCTTTCCAAATACAAGCATTAGCAAAAACAGGATTCCTAGTAAGTTTTCATACATTGCATAGCCTCTAGATGGGCCCAACAAATATCACTTAATGAGTGTTTATTATGATGCATATGTGTTTGTAATTTACACACTTAACGTAGGGAAACTGTGGCAAAAGTTTTGTGGCAAAACTTTGTTGTAAAAAGGGCTAGAAGAAAATGTGGACAATAGAAACTAGTTGGATGTATTAGTGTAGCAGAATTGTAGGTGCATTTTCTTCCTTTTCGAGTTAGAGTTCTTATAATGTTGCTAGAATGATATTTTGAAATGTTTCTTGAGGGAAAAAAGAAAACGCTAATTTGAGAAAAGCATGTCTGGTGAATGAGAGACTTCTTTTCAAATGGCACTTGGAAATAAAGATCTGTATGGAGATAATGCAAATCATAACAGGAATGTATGATAAGCCTAAATATTGGCAGGGGTGAGAAAGACAGAGGTGAAACATCTGGAAACAGATCATTGTAGGAATGGGTAGAACTGAACTCACTCATTAGTCTCTGTCCTATGTAACTCTTTTGTCTCACTAGGGAAGGGGCAATGAGATCACCTACTGGCTGACCGGGATGAAGGACCAGAAGTACAACCTACCAACCCCTCCCACCGTGTAAGCTTCTAGGTGTGGCAGGGAGGGAGAGGGGAGTTGGAGGGCTTGGCTTCGTAAGTTGTGCTACATACAGCCAGTTTATGTCGCAAGCAGCAATGACATATCAAATGCAAGCCAAGGAACTACACACATAAGAAGGTTTAGAAACCTCCCTTCTCAACTGCTAGAAACGGAGTGTCCTGAAAGCCTGCATTTTCCTGAGACCTCAAGGAGACAGGAAGTCCTTGGCCTTGGCTGCCCTGTCTGGAACATAGACTTTCTTCCATAAACCAGATACGTGTTCTCAGTGAAATAACTACCTCTGACTCTGGAGCCTTAGTCCGATAGGTCTTCTAGGGAACTTCCACCTGGAAAAGAGTAGGAATGAACACGCCATCTAGAATGTGAGGAGGTTTTGTTCTTATTTCATTTATTTGGGTTTTCTTGTTTTGTTTTGTTTACTGGCTCTTTTTTCTTCTGTATTCATGTCAGAATTTTTTTAACCGTCACGATTTTATTTTAAATACCTTAAGTCCGTGAATGTATACTTAACTCATAATTTTTTAAAGAAAATATGCTATTTATTAGGCAAGAATAGAAGTTAAAATTTCCCGAGTCTGTGAATGCGCTTCTCTACCTATTCTACCCATTTTCCTGGAATGCACCAGTCATCATCTTGTGCTTATTTAAAAACTGACTAAATTCCCCCGCGCTGAAGCACAGCAAAGCTATCATTGCACTGTCGGCTTGCTCAGGAGAACAGACGACACTTTAGAGTTCACCTCTTGCATGTCTGGTTCTCCCACGAGTGGAGCATACTGGAGCAGAGGCTCCCTGCGTTTCCACTCCTGTCCTCATCTTTCTGCTAAGCCACCTGCCGAAAACAGGAACTCCCCAGCCCCAAGACTAGTTCTGGGTCTTCACATGGAGTCTGTGTTCTCTCTGAGATGAGGAAGACACAGTTTCAGTTCTAACTGACAGGTTTCAGTTCTCCCAAAGGTAAGTCAAGTTGTCATCCCGTAACATAGCAGTAGATGCTGTGGCAATCAGTGACGTGGCTGTTGTCATGGTGTTTGCTATGGTTGAGAAACCCTGTCTTGGAGAGACCTAGATGCCAGGTCCAGATGGACGGCAAACTTTTAGAGAAGTCAAAACGACCCAGATCTTCCCTGGGGCCTGGGAAACTGGCTCCTTACTGGGAGTACCCCAAATCCATGCTAAACTCTCTAAACCCTCCACCATTCTGAGCCCTCCCCAAACAAGATCCGCACTCTTACTTATGTGTGGAGCCAACGAGTTTTCAGGGTTTGCAGCAGACACATAGCATCCTCTCGGCTTTCTTCCCCTTCCTACAGTGGCATATGCAAACCTAGACCCTCCTAACCATGCCTCCGAATTCTAACAGCATGTTTCACTTTGAAATTGAAGTCTAATTTCCTGCTTGAAATATATTCTGCTTATTCTGCAACAACACATGGAAGGAATGACAGTTCTTTGAGCTCATCAAAGGCAAGGATCATTTTGTATTCTTTGGACTTCATGTGTCTAGCACAGAATAGGTATCCAATGAGTAATGAGTAACTGAACTGATTCTTCTGGAGCTAAGGAATATTCTGTATGAATGGCTGTGAGAAGTTCTATTTTCTCTCCCCACCTTATTTCCAGGGAGAATCAACAGCGCTTGCAAGCAGAATTTTCAGACATGATTGCCAACTCCTTACAGAAAAGACAGGCTGCGGGGATAAGGCAAAAACCACGACGGGTAGCCAGCTACAAAAAAGGCAGTCTGGAATACTTGCAGCTGGATATCACAGACAAGGACAGTACCTACCTTTAAACCTAAATGAGGTGTAAGGACTCACGCAAATTAAATACAGCTGCACTTAGGCAGTGACCTCAAGTGTCTTGAAAGCCTGCATTTTCCTGAGACCTTGGTGAAACAGGAAAGTATTTAGCCTTGGCTGCTCTGTCTGGAACATAGACTTTCTTCCATGAATCAGATATGTGTTCTCAGTGAAATAACTGCCTTCGACTCTGAGCCTTATCCCAATAGTTGTTCTGGGGAACTTCCACCTGGAAAAGAAAAGAAATGAATAGCCTATCTAGAACTTGGGGAGATTTTGTTCTTATTTCATTTATTTTGTTTTTGTTTTGTTTTGTTTATTGGCTCTTTGCTCTTCTATATCCATGTTAAGATTTTTTAAATTGTCATAATTATATTTTAAATATCTTATCTCCATTAAAATATACTTAACTCCTAATTTTTTGTAGAAAGTATGCTATATATTAAGCAAGAATAAAAGTTAAAAATTTCCTGAGTCTACGTGTTTCTACCTATTCTGTCCATTTTCCTGGAACACACGAGTCATCATCTTGTACTTGCTGAAAAACAGGCTAAATTCCCCGCACTGAAGCATGGCAAAGCTCGTGTTGTTGTTCAGGGGTAAGAACGCTGAAGGTAAGTGTCACCTGCTCTATCTGAGGGAATTTTTGATCTTTAAATAGAGGTGTTCCCTTGGCTTGTCAGGCTTAGCAATGTGAACATGTGATATCGATAATGATAATGACCTAAGAATGGGACTCTGGCAAGGGTCAAATTCTGGTACTGCTCTTTTCCAGCTGCAACCAATGTTCCTAAGCTCCTGATCTTTCATCAGTAAATTACGAGTCATAATACCCACCCTGACAAGTTGTCATAAAGATTTTTTTTGTAAAAGAAACTCATTAAGCACGTAGCACACTGTCAGTAACATAGATTCTCAACAGATAATCTCTATCTTCCATTTTATCTCTCTCCCTGCCTGTTTTGTTTTGTGTGCGTTTGTTTGTTTTTTGAGACAGGGTCTCACTGTGTTGCTCAGGTTAGAGTGCAGTGGCATCATCGTAGCTCACAGCAACCTCAGACTCCTGGGCTCAAGTGATTCTCCTGACTCGGCCTCCCGAGTAGCTGGGCCTACAAGCACACACCACCAAACTCAGCTAATTTTTTTCTATTTTTGGTAGAGATGGGGTCTCACTATGTTGCTTGGGTGGTCTCTAACTTCTGGCCTCAAGCAATCCTCCTGCCTTGGCCTCCCAAAGTGCTGGAATTATAGGCATGAGCCACTGTACCTGGCCTCTCTATATGCTTTATAAGTCAGAACCAATAATTTTCAAACCCAAGACCTCCATGTGTGCTAAGTATACATAAGATAATTTCTTTTAACAACTGATTATAGAATTTTTCAAATGTACACAGAAATAGAGGGAATCATTAATGAATCCTCATATATTCATCGTAAGTTTCAAGGACTATCAATTTTTTTCCAGTCTTGTTTCATCTATCTTCCGCCAACTTTGTTTTGCCAGATTACTTTAAAAGAAAATTCCAAATATCACATCTTTCACCTATAAATACCTTAGTTTGTCCTTTTGACACAGGATTGACAAAATTTTTCTGCAAAGGGCCAGATAGTAAATATTTTAGGCTTTGTTGGCCAGACTGTCTCCTCTGTAACCACTTATCTCTGATATTATAGCACAAAAGCCACCATAGCCAATTGTAAGCAAATGGGTGTGCTGTGTTCCAAAAAAAAAATTATTTACAAAAACAGATGGCAAAGGACATCAGCAAGATGGTGGAATAGAAGATCCCTTGGCATCCCTTCCCTCACAAAAGTACAACTAGAAATCATTCAAAGACAAGAATACCACCCTGAATTTACCAGAATTTGGTAGAGAAGTAGAGAACCCCCTGGGCTCACAGAATCAAGAGAAGTTGCAATTTGTAAGAGAAACAGTCATTTTAGACTGTGTCACTGTCTCCCCTGAGCCAGCAAAATACCACACATGGAGCCATGGTTTCTGAGGTAGAAGGGGAGAACTGGAGATGGACTTTTGACCTCCCCACAAGTCTGAGAATCTTCATGAGAAGCCCACTCTGGACCCTCTCATGGGAACCCTTGGGAGTTCCAGAAGGGCTGACGTACCTAGGGTGAATTGGGGACAAACAATGGAGACATTGATTGCAGCAACTTGGGTGCAGATCTTAGCAGCTGTTCTGTGCTCTAATCAACAGGAATGCCATGGTGAGGAGACTGGCTGGCACTATAGCACTGCTGGGGACATGATCCACAGAAAAGTCTGAATCTCTGGTCAGATTTTCCACAAATCCCAGGTACTGACATGGAGCCTTTCTCTGACCTGGAAACAACTAAAAGGCCAATGATTAAGTTCTAGTGCTCAGTTAAGTCTTCCCCAGACTGAGACACGATAGCAGGCAGTAATGTAATTCTGGTGCAGCATTTAAATTCTGGTGCTCATTATAAATCTTCCCCAGACTGAGAAGCAACAACAGGCCAGTGATTAAGTTCCGATATTGGCTGGATGCAGTGGCTCACACCTGTAATCCTAGCACTCTGGGAGGCTGAGGTAGGAGGATCATTTGAGCTCGGGAGTTCGAGGCCAGCCTGAGCAAGAGTAAGACCCTGTCTCTACTAAAAAAAATAAAAATAAATTAGCTGGACAACTAAAAATATATAGAACAAATTAGCCGGGCATGGTGGCGCATGCCTGTGATCCCAGCTACTCAGGACACTGAGGCAGTAGGATTGCTTGAGCCCAAGAGTTCAAGGTTGCTGTGAGCTAGGCTGACGCCATGGCACTCTAGCCTGGGCAACAGAGTGAAACTCTGTCTAAAAAAAAAAAAAAAAAAAAAGTTCCAATATTAAGTAGTAAAGGTCTAACACCGTAAAAGAACACCTGAAAAAGCTGGAAGCTGTAGTTGGTTCATGAAAATCTTACTTGTTGATGTTCTTATTGTTACGATAAATATTGACAAGTCAATTCTAAAAATGTGGATTAAATGAATAGAAGTCAATAAATTTTGTTTTTCATTAAATTTTTCATTAAATTAGAAAGGATCATTTTGTTTTCAAAGTTTTTACTCTATTTTTATAATAAAACACCATGGCCCCAGGGAAAAATTTTTTTTTCTAGTATGGCAGTCAATGTGTTAAAGAAGTTCAGGGAGTCATAAGAAAATACAGATAGAAAATTAAATGAAATTTGGAAAACAAACGAGGAAAAAAATGAGATATATGACAAAGAAATAGAAACAATTAAAAATGTATATAGAAATCCTAGAAATAAATAATACAATAATTGAACTGAAAAACTCATTAGAAAGCTTCAGCAGAATACTTGGTCAAAGTAAGGAAAGAATCAGCAATCTTAAAGACAGAACATATGGATTTACCCAATCACAAAAACAAAAACAAAAAAAAAAAGGAAAAGAGTGAATAACATCGATGAGAATTATGAAACACCATCAAGCAAACTAATCTTCACACATAATAAATAAGAGTTTCCAAAGGAAATGAGAGAGAAAAAGGCCTAGAAAGTATATTTAAAGAAATAATGGCTGAAAATTTCCCAGATCTGGAAAAAGATGACACATTCAGGTACAGGAAGCTCAGAGGTCAACAATCAAATTCCATACAAAGAGGAATTCCCCAGCCACATCATAATCGAATTATCAAAAATCAAAGACAAAGAATACTCAAAGCAGCAGGGGAAAAGAAATATCACATTCAACAGAGCCTCAATACATTTTGCAGTGGATTTCTCAGCAGAAACCCTGAAGACCAGAAGAGAGTGGGATGATACATTCAAAGTGCTGTGGGGAAAAAAACTGTCAGCCAAGAATACTGGTCCCAGCAAAGCCATCTTTCAAACACGAAGGACAGACTTTTGCAGACAGACAAAAGCTTAGGGAATTCATCAACACTAGACCTGTTTTACAAGAAATACTAAAGGTAGTCCTTCAATCTGAAAGAGAAGGATGCTAACATGTAACAAAAGAAAAAAATTTGAAGTATAAAACTCACAGATCAAAGTAAGAATACAAATTTAGAATAATACTGTAATTGTGGCATATAAACCACTTATATCTTATGTATGAAGACTAAAAACTATTAAAGACAATAACAGCTAAAACAATTGGTTAGAAGGCAACATAAAGAAATTAAAATTGAAACATCAAAAGTCAAAATATGGAGGGGGTGGTGTTAAAGTGTAGAGTTTGTTTTTGTTATTCTTTTTCTTTGCAATCAAAGTTAAATTGTTATCAGTTTAAAATAACCTACTGTAACTATAAGATACTATATGTAAGCCTCATTGTAACTATAAAATACCCTGAAAATAAATAGCACAAAATCAAAACATACTACTAGAGAAAATTATTTAACCACAAAGGAAAACAATAAGACAGGGGAAAAAAAATAGAAAGCGTCTACAAAACAACCATAAAACAAGTAACACAATGGCAGTAGTAAACCCTTCCCTATCAATAACAACCTGAATGTAAATGGATTAGGTTCTCCAATTAAAACACATGGAGTGGTTGAATGGATTTATTAATAGGGAAAGAAAAAGGGGGGACCCAGCTATATACTAGCTACAAAAAACTCACCTTCGTGAGGCTGAGGTGGGAGGATTGCTTTAGGCCACAAGTTTGAGACCAGCCTGGGCAAGACTGAGACCCCATCTCTACGAAAAATAGAAAAATTATCCACGTGGTGGAACGCGCCTATAGTCCCAGCTACTCAGGAGGCTGAGGCAGGAGGATTGCTTGAGCCCAGGAGCTTGAGGTTGCAGTGAGCTATGATGATGCCACTGCACTCTACCTGGGGCAATGGAGCAAGACAATCTAAAAAAAAAAAAAGGCTGCCATCACAGAAAACTCCAGGACCCGATGGCTTCACTGCAAAATTCTATTAAACATTTAAAGAAGAACTAATACCAACTCTTCTCAAATTCTTTCAAAAGAATTGAAGAGAAGGGAATACTGCCAAACTCATTCTACAGGGCGAGCACTACTCTAATTCAAATATCGTTCACTGGCCAGACGTGGTGGCTCACGCCTGTAATCCTAGCACTCTGGGAGGCTGAGGTGGGAGGATTGTTGAGCTCAGGAGTTCAAGACCAGCCTGAGCAAAGTGAGACCCCGTCTCTATTAAAAAATAGAAAAAATTAGTCCGGCATGGTGGCAAGCACCTGTAGTCCCAGCTACTTGGGAGGCTGAGGCAGGAGGATTGCTTGAGCCCAGGAGTATGAAGTTGAAGTGAGCTATGATGATGCCACTGCACTCTAGGCCAGGTGACAGAGCAAGCCCTTGTCTCAAAAAATAAAAAAGTTAAAATAAAGTGGTTTTCAAAAATAAAAATAAAAATGCTCAACATCACCAATGACTAGGGAAATGCAAATCAGAGCTACAGTGAGATATTGTCTCACCCTTCTTTAAATGGCTTTATCAAAAAGACATAAAATAACAAATACTGGCGAGGATATGGAGAAAGGGGAACTCTTATACACTGTTGGTGGAAATGTAAATTAGTACCACCACTATGGGAAACATTATGGAGCTTCCTCAAAAAGTAAAAATAGAACTACCATATGATCCAGCAATCCCATTTCTGGGTATATATTCAAAAGAAAGGAAATCAGTCTATTGAAGAGGTATATGCACTTTCATGTTTATTGCAGCACTATTCATAAGAGCAAAGACAATGGAATCAACCTAAGCGTCCATCAGTGGATGAATAGATAAAGAAAATATGGTAGATATACATAATTGAATATTATTTAGCCATAAAAAAGAATAAAATCCTGTCATTTATAGCAACCTAGATGGAACTGGAGGGCATTATGTTAAGTGAAAATAAGCCAGGCATGGAAAGACAAATATTATATGCTCTCATTCACATGTCAAAACTAAAAAAGTTGATCTCATGGAGATAGTGAATAGCTGAAAGAGAAGTGGGGAGGGAGGGATAAAGTATGGTTGGTTAATGGGTACAAAAATACAGTTAGATAGAAGGCATACGATCTAGTGTCCAGTAGCACAATAGGGTAGCTGTAGTTCACAATCACTTATTGTATATTTCAAAATAGGTAGAAGAGAAAATGTGGAATATTCCCAACACAAAGAAATAATAAATGTTTGAGGTGATGGATACCTAATTACCCATATTTGATCATGATACACTGTATGCTTATATCCAAATATCACAGGTACCCCATAAATATGTACAATTATTATGTATTTATAAAAATTAAAAAATTAATAAAAAGTAAATGTTAAAAAAACAAATATGAACGGCTTCTTAAATGCAATTTCCTAAGAGAAAGAAGCCAGACCCAAAAGACTATATTGTTTAATTTCATTTATATGACTTCATGGCAGAGGCAAAATCATAGGGATGGAAACCAGGTCAGTGGTTTCTAGGAGTTGTGCTGGGAGAGTTTGACTATAAAGGGATAGAACAAATAAATCTGGAGGGTAATGTAATTATCCTGAATGGTACTGTGTTGGCAAACACATGACTCTATGCATCTTTCAAAATCCTAGAACTCTATACCACAAAGGAAGACTTTTATTGTGGATGGAACCCAAAATGGAATGCAGACTGTAATAAATAAATCTACCTTTATTATACAGAATGGCATACCCTCATTGAAAAGGGTGATGAAGAAAGAAACTGACATAAGTAATTCTGGGAAATAGCATTTTAAGTGGATATCATAAGACTAAAAAAAGCACTGACAAAATACAATAGTTTTTTTAGGTAGAACTTTGACTTGCTGTTTTATAAATATCATAGCCTTATTGATAAATTTGTTTCTCAGAAGAGCATGGTTTAGAATTCTGAAACTATTTTTATATACTAGGGGCCAGGCACAGTGGCTCACATCTATAATCTCAGTGCGTTGGGAGGCTGAGGTGGGAAGATCACTTCAGGCTAGGAGTTCAAAACCAGCCTGGACAACATAGTGAGACTGCCATCTCCATTAAAAAAAAAAAAATGTCTTAAATAGCCAGGTGATTGCTTGAGCACGGAAATTCAAGGTTACAGTGAATTATGATTGAGCCACTGCATTCCAGCCTGGGTGACAGAGTGAGACCCATAAGTCATAAAAAATGGCTAAATTAAGTAACTATATTTTAGATATGAGCAACAGGTTTCTCATTGTCAGAGAAAGAAGTTATAAACAAGCAAAGAAGATTCTTGAATTAACTTTGAAGAGTTGGATTGGATAAGGGTATCATTATGAATCATGTTGATTTTTAATACATGGAGAAATAAATGCATATGTGTGTATATATTAATACTAACTCTCTGAGAAGACCTAGAAGTAGTAACACCCCAATAGCAGTGATCACAACTAGTGTCACAATTGTGGTTTCTAAATACCAGTCTTGTCCAGATTCTTCCAAGGTTGTGCCTCCTACAGGGCATTTGTAAGACCTGATGTTGGAAGACAGCCATCTGCAACCCTGGGAGAGAGGTTCAGAAGAAATGAACCCCACTTACACCTTGATCTTGGACTTCTAGCCCCCAGAATTAGGAGCAGAACATAAAGGAGCAGAATATTGGCAGAGATCACTCCCCAAGAGGCTTGGAGTCCAGCAAGAAGGGTAAATGGAGTGGCTAATTTCTCCCTCCCCCACATTTCTGGCAGTCAGTGGGCTCCCAAGCTGCTGGAGAGCTCTTCTACCCTCACAAGCCCAAAAGCTGCTGCAGCAAGTGAACTGGGAGCTTCTTGAGAACAAAGCACCAGGCAGCTGGTGCCCTCAGGGTCACTTCCTGAGACGGTGGGTGCCATATTGCTTCTCCACCCACTGTGCACCTTTGTCCTCCCCACAGGGCTTCAGCCCCTCAGTTTCGTCTTGCTTGTTCCCACACAAACATTTCCCAACTTTGGCCCAGACTGTGGGAGCCACAGGGGGCTGGTGGGTCCCAGGGGATCTGCATGACCCCAGAGTCTGGACATTCTGGGTGGGCTGCTTTCTGGAGAGAGGGACAGAGATGACCAGAGTGCTAGCTTTCCTCCATCCAGACTCTTTTCCTCCCCTTCCCCTGCCCCACCCATGACTGCTGAGAGACAATTGATCCAGGGCTCACAGGAACTGCTTCTCCTCTCTGTTGGTGCATCCACCACACCAAGCCTTCCACAGAGAGTAGAGCTCAAACTTTCCAGACTCCTTTTCTCCTCTTCCCCTCCCCTACCTGTGGCTGCTGAGAGAGACAATAGAGCCACCACAGAGAATGGGGCTCAGACCTTTCCTCTATGGGTCCTGCAGCAGACTGAAGGATTCTCAGACTGTGAGCTCCCTGCTGGCTGGCCCTCCCTGGTGCAATTTGCCCAGCAACTCCATCAGTGCAGGGCATACCCTGAGGCAGGGGGACATTGAAGCTGCTTGGGCACTCCATGGGCAACTTGGGACCAGCCACTTCTCCCTGGCATGGTCAAGGATTGATCTTCAGGGACCCAGGGACAGGCCCACACGCCAGATCCCATACCCCCAGGTCTCAATCACATTACTCGGGGACAAGGATGAGAGATTTGTGATTGGGTGAGGCCACTACAGCCCCTACCTTGCAGCTATGCCTAGAAGCTGGGAGCAGATCTTTAACCCCTGCTGAAGCAGATCCCTTGCCAGCTTTAGTGGAGTCTGAGGGCAAGCTCACCCAACCCAGACCCTCCCAGCCACAATCCCCCACCTGCCTCTGCTATGGTGGAGAATCAGGACTCACCTGAAGTTCCAGGGCCCCAACCACTACCTGAGGCAATCAAGTTCTTCTCCAGAGGGTCCAGAGCCAGTCACAGGACCCCAAAACAACATTGCAGCTTGTTTTTCCAGGCAAGCACCATCTACTGACAGGGAGGTCAATTTGCACACCTTTTACAGCATTTACTGACTCAATCATACAGGGTATAGTTGAGTCTCACCCTCAAGCACCACCCACTGCCTCAGAAATTAAACTGGGCATACCATTATCTAATCAAAAGAAAATTCAAAAATAAAAAAGAAAAGCTGCTTCAGAAGAGAAAGAAGCAGTGAAAGATCTCTGGATACATGAAAAATCAGAGTGAAAGGACACCCCCAAAAGAAAACAATAATTCTAAACCAATGGAAACCAACCAAAATAAGAATATTGAAATAACTAGTAAAGAATTTTGAATATGGATTGTAAGGAAGCTCAATGAAATACAAGAGAAAATAGAAACCCAACACAAAGAAACCACAAAAGCAATGCAGGAAATGAATGAAAAATTCACTAAAGAAATTGAATTATTTAAAAAAAAATCAAGCAGAGCTTCTGGAAATGAAAAATTCATTCAAGGAAATACAAAACACAGTGGAAAGCTTTAAGAGTAGGCTAGATTAGGCAGAAGAAAGAATATCAGAGCTAGAAGACAACACCTTTGAATCTAAACACCAATCTCAAAAAGAACCAAAACTCCTTAGAAAAGTGATAAGAGAAATACAAGGTAAGCCTAGAGCATCTCATGTTGCCAGAAAGGAATAAAGTTATTAAAAAAACAAAAAAAAAGTAAGGAAATGTTAAAATGACACAGAAGCTAACCTAAAAGAGCTCCCAATGATCAAAGTTGAAAGAAAAAAAAGAAAGTAATAAAATAAATAATAAGAGTACTGAATTACAACCTAAAGAATAAAGTAAATATCCATGATTCCATACTGATATAAATACATAAATGATTAAACATATAAATATGTGATGGAAAGTGACAACTCTTCCTTATAGGAGAATCCTATTAATAAATGCAGGAAAAATGAAGAAAATAGAATATGAATATTAGAACACTACAGTAATCATTGCTATAATCAAGATCCATCAATTAATGCTAAAATTAGTGGGTTAAACTTTAGGGAGAAACAGGACATTTGCATAGTTTCAAACTACCTTCCCTCAAATATTTATTATTACACAAGGAAACATAGTAATTTAAAATAGAGAAACCTTCAGTTATCACCCTACCAAATAATTGAGGTTAACTTAACCAGTAATGATGTATTAATATCATGTACCCCTACTATGATTCACTAAGAGAGTTCTAACACCTCTGTAATACTCTTCCCTAAAATGCACAACCTTAATCTTATCGTGAGAGTGAGTACATTTGGCAAACTCAAATTGAAGAACATTCCAAAATTGGAGATGATTATATTTATAAAAGATTCAGAAACAAATTTCTTCAAAAATCAAATATTTTCCATGTGTACAAAATGACACTCAAGTATAGAAGGAAAAATTAACCCAACAATTTTTTTTCAGAAACTCACCTATTGCACAAAGTGAAGTATTTCTGTCTTTCTGAGAGTATCTTCTTAATGATCATCTAGTCTTCATTTTTATGATTGAAAAAAGAACAACAAAAATAATGTGGGAAATTGTTCCTATTATGCCTAAGTCCCATGAATTTTATTCAGCCAGCACATGGCAGACCAGCTGTTCGATATTGTGTTCTGAAAATGTCCTTGTTCCAGTAGTGGTGATAAACATTATAGAAATATAGTAATTTTCAGTCTAGAATTCCTCTGTAAAATGGCTTTGTATTTGCAAAAATAGCACATTGTTTTCATGTTCACTAAAAACGCTA
>RJWJ010027257.1:0-22388 GCA_004363605.1 Indri indri
GGCGTCGGCAGTGTGTGGGATCCCAGCCCTTTCTAGCTCTGCCCATGGTTGAGTCTTCACATCTCAAAGCCTCCATTATCTTGTCTCTAAAATGGGAACCATAGTGACGACCCCATGGTATTATTACATGAAGGCGAAATGGACAATGCCTGCAGAGCACTTAGCAGAGGCCTGGCACAGAGTGAGCCAGGACATTGAATAAATGTTAATTATTGTTATTATTATTGTCATTATCATTATTATGATTTCTAATAAAGCGTGAAGGCTCTCTGACTAGGATGTCAGGAAATAGTGCATCTTATTCTGGATAAGTGAATAGAATAGTGAATCTTAGACCCAAGACCTCCCTTCCTCAAGCACTCATTTTTCCAGTGTTCTCAATCTCATCGTGGTACTGCACTGAGTTTGACCAGAGGTATTAACTGTTAATGGTGTCTCTTATTTTTGGAGACAGAGTCTCACTCTGTTGCCCAGGCTAGAGTGCCGTGGCATCAGCCTAGCTCACAGCAACCTCAGACTCCTGGGCTTAAGCAATCCTCCTGCCTCAGCCTCCTGAGTAGCTGGGATTACAGGCATGCACCACCATGCCCAGCTAATTTTTCTATATATTTTTAGTTGTCCAGCTAATTTCTTTCTACTTTTAGTAGAGGCGGGGTCTCGCTCTTGCTCAGGCTTGTCTCGAACTCCTGACCTCGAGTGATCCTCCCGCCTCGGCCTCCCAGAGTGCTAGGCTTACAGGCGTGAGCCACCGTGCCTGGCCTCATGGTGTCTTAAGTTCAATTTCTGTTTCTACTTATAAACCAAATGACATACATGTCAGACCCATGCCTATCAGTGGTGAGGACATTTTGTTGGAAGGTGAAGGTCATACACTATCCCTCAAACTCCCCCAGGTACAAAGATGCTCCCTTGTTGCAGTGGAAAGTCAACCCTGTTTCCATGTTATGATGTTCTCTTCCTGTACGGAGCAATCCAGAATGGTGCCACAACAACGGCTCCGTTCAGGCATCTGTGTGCGTGTGTGTGCGCGTGCGCGCGTGTGTGTGTGTGTGCGCGCGTGTGTGTGTTTAACCTGTCAATTCATTGTACAGGGGGGAAGAAAAAGCCTTTCTGTAAACAAAATAGCCAATTAATCAACTGGGATTTTCACTTTCCAGCCAGGCATTATTGCATTGTATAGCCTTAGACAAAGAGAACTTTTGCTAACTTGTTTTCACAATATCACAGAGTCAAACAAATACAAATTCAAGGTGGGATTTTCCATTTGTTACTATCACCCCGTGTGACTAATTCATTATCAAACCTTTCTCTCCTTCCTTCACAGTCCTCCGGATGAGCCTTGATTTCCTTAGAGTCTTGGTTTTTCCCTAAGAAGGCACCTCTCTCTCCTGGACAGCTACAGTGCTGCCCAACGCCACTCATTCCCATTCCACTCTCCTGCTTTTTGCCACATCTGTGTATCACCCTTCCTTTCATTGAACCAGTTTTCTTTATATCCAATCACTTACAAAATAAATCCATCTTTAAAGAGAACTTTATATTATTACCACAAGTGGGAAACCAGTATTAATCGCCATGTATAGAAGGTAACCATGCAAATAAATACAATGAAAACAAAACAATGTTCCTGAATTCCAGCTGGAGTCCCTAGTAAGAATCTCAGTCTAAGACCTGCTTTCTTTTTGTTAATAAAAAAAAAGGAAGTAACAAGTGTTAAACTTTAAAAACATATTAGCACCAAACTCAGATTTTTTCCCTTGAATTAATCCAAATAATGAACAACTGAAAAACAAATAACCTCTTTCAGTGATTTACTATTATTCGATGCCTACGATGATCCCTTATACTACAAGCAGTTGCATCCCACGCTTTGGAGCTCTGGACCCTGGCAGATGGTCTTCCAATCAGTCTTCCTGGCCTTAACTGGGACACCCAAGTCACCCCTCCTTTGTTAGATCCGGGGTCATGCATTCTCTCCCAGGGTCTTCTACAAGTCTCTTGGACCTTTGTATCTCGCCTCACCTGCCACTCATTCAGGTCTACAGAGGCAGATTTCGTGAGCATTCCTCCTAAACCCTGTCTCAAAGACTTCCAAGGAAGGCTGACACTTGTGCCACTTAGCCTCTCGAGCCTCCATTTCCTCATGCGCACATCAAGGAAGTATAATAATACTGGCCTCACAGGCTGCTGCAAGGATTAAATGGTCCGGTGGAGAGAAAACTCCTTGCACAATGGCCATAGTGAGTACTCACGCAGCAGCAGCAACTACTGTTAGCCATTGAGTCATCCAGTCTGACCCCAGCGCCAGCTCTTTTCAAACATTCAGTTCTCAAACCACCTCTTAGCCTTTGCTACACACATTCACTGGCTCCTACACATGCCAATAAGCTATTGGTTTACTTAAACTCCTGGTCAGTGATGGTTGATTGTCTGGAATGCCATGTGTGTTTGCTTGGTACATCTTAGACCCGAATTAGCTACCAAAGTCAAGTAGTTCTGAGAGGCGGTGTGATTGCAGGGCAAGTCCTAATGTTCCCACCCTAGAGGGCTCATGGCTTCATGGATGGACTTTTGTTTTTCTCCTTTAGTGGACATGAGTAGAGGGGCAGCTTCTAAGATGCAGTGTGGCCTTTTGCCCCCAAGGGGCTTTGGAATTTCATCCTGAGTAGGAGGCAATACATTCGCATGGTCAGTTCATTTGCTTCGTGTGAGCCCCCCAGCCTGTCTTTGCCTGCCACACTAGACTCTTGGAATCTGGGCTCATCCTCTTATAAAAGGACGCCAATCAGAGAGTCATACAGTAAAGGCAGATAAACATTCTTTTAAACCAATTTATCAATTTAACACAGCATAGTGGTGTTGGGTTACCAGGGTCAACAGCCAGCAATCACATTCCTCAGTTGTTTGATTGGTGAAATGCATTAACAAACAGCCAGTAAAACTCTTTCTGATTAATCATGTTGATAAGTTTTTTGTAGTGTGCTACAAGCTCTTTTAATTTAATCTGCTTGGGCAGCAGCCCATTCGGGTGAAGTGTCCTGGCTTATCTAAAGAAGCATTGATGAGAAGGCTACTAGGCCTGGAATTTTATTGTGATATCATGTAATCATTAACGCAGTGGCTACTGCTTTCCTGCATTTTGATTCCTTTCTTGCAACGAAGGAAGTGTTTGTAGGGTGGGCTGTTAGGTAGGTGCGGATGAACCCCAGAGGCAGTGACAGGAAAAGAGGATGCTGTTTCTAGCTGAGCCTGGAAACAGTCTCGATTGCCAGGACTAGAAATATTTGAAAGCACCAATAATAACTTCAGCGAACACTCATCTTTTAAAGGCAAAGAGATGGCTGGGCATGGTGGCTCATGCTTGTAATTCTAGCATTCTGGGAGGCCGAGGAAGGAGGATCACTTGAGGTCAGGAGTTTGAGACAAGCCTGAGCAAGAGCGAGACCCCGTCTCTACTAAAAGTAGGAAAAATTAGCTGGGTATGGCGGTGCATGCCTATAGTCCCAGCTACTCGGGAGGCTGAGGCAGGAGGATCACTTGAACCTAGGAGTTGGAGGTTGCGGTGAGCTATGATGACACCACTGCACTCTGCACTCTGCACTCTAGTCAGGACAACAGAGCCGGACAACAGAATGAGACTCTGTGTTAAAAACAAAAATGAAGAAAAACAAAAGGCAAAGGAAGGGAAGGATGCACTTCTCTCAAGAAGTGGAAATCTCCTAGATCAAGGTTTCTCAACCTTGGCACTATTGGCATTTGGGGCAGGATAATTCTTTGCCGTGGGGAGCTGTCCTGTGCATTATAGGGTGTTTGGCCTCTACCCAGTAAGTGCCAGTAGCACCCTTCCCCCCACCCAGTTGCAATTACCAGAAAGATCTTTGGACATTGCCAAATGTTCCCTGGGGAACCCAATTGACCCCAGTTGAGACCCGCTGTTCTAGATGCGCAGTTCTAAATCTCAGGTGACCTGTGATGACTCTCTGGTGATGTATTTACGTTACATCATTCAAGACACAATGAAACATTTAACTCTTCCAGGGGGCCCTTCCTCACTGACTGCTCTGTCACCTGTCCTCTCTACATTGAGAACCTTGGTCTACAGTCTCCTCTCTTCCTCCTTCTCCTCCTCTTCCTCCTCCTTTTTCTCCTCTTCTTCCTTCTTCCATGCACAGAACACTGTTCAAAGCAACTGTTCAATGACAACTTGCTAATTGACCAGGCAATTTTTTCTCCCTTGTGTTTGTGACATCTCAGAGGCAGTCCAGATAAAACTGCCCAAATTATCCAAAAATAAAATGAGTATTCTTTGAATAAAAATAGACGTCTTGGCCGGGTGTGGTGGCTCATGCCTGTAATCCCAGCACTTTGGGAGGTTGAGGCAGGCAGATCACTTGAGGCCAGAAGTTCAAGATCAGCCTGGGCAACCTAGTGAGACCCCATCTCTAAAAAAAATAAAATAAAATAAAATAAAGAAAGAAAAAAAATAGATGTGTAAATGAGAGCAATTTAAATTTGAGAGGTGAGAGGCATCAGGAAGTGGCAGAATTACTGAAATTAAAAATAGCTCACATCCAGTAAATGCTTAATTCACTAGGTGCTGTGTGCATTATTTTATTTAATTCCCATGCTGTCCCATTTTATAGATGAGGGAATAGAGGTTAAGCGAAGTGAAGTAATTTTTTCAAGTCCCCAGAGCTGAACTGCTAGCGTGAGGATTTGAACCCAGGGGTTCAAATTGATTCTGGGGTTGGGTACTCAGCCCTTAATCATTCAGCTACAGTCCTAAAGGGGTGGAGGGTCACTGACTGAGGCTGGGAACCAAGAGGAGAGGTGACTTTTCAGGAGTTGTAAAAACAACTTGGCTGAATTCTAGAGGCCCCAGCTTTCAGTGTCTGGACCTATGCAAATCTTCAAGTGAATGCGGTCCCATTTCTTTGTTTCCATCTGTCTTAGTGAAACTGCCTCTGCTTAGCGGTGTGGAGTATTGCTTTCCCAGTTTAGAAAGTTAATTTATAAAGACAGCTGAAGTGAAGAATATGGTTCAAGAGGGTGCCCCAGCTAGCAGGTGTTGGGGGAATAGGTTGGGGGCGGGGAATGTAGGTTTGGAGAATCGAGAAATAAGCTGACTCTCTTAACCTTGAAGAACATGGAAGAAAAAAAAATGTATGGACATAGGTCCAAAGCCTTGGTGGTACTAATCCCTTATCTGCCCTCAACCCTGTTTTTGCTCATTGTGTTTCTGATACAAATGCATGAAGTTGTACTTTCCAATTTGTTGGTGGCAAAATTGTATGCAAACATTGAAAACGATTTCCCCATGCCCTTCTATACTACAAAAGTAAACATGTTTACTGGAGAAAAATTAGAAACAAAAAAAAAAGAAAAATATAACCCATGACCTCACCACATAGCAAAATCCATTATTTACATAGGGTGAACCGTCTTCTTACAGGTTACAAAGAAAGTTTTCAAGCAAATTGTAATCAAATGATTGGCTGAATAAGATGGGGATGAGAGAGGAAAGGACAGGCCATGGTCAAGTGCAGAATGAACCAAATCAAATCTCGTGTACAAGCTGCAGTCTGACTGCTTTCATCAGCCTCATGCGTTTTTAAGGGGGGAGAATGTCAGTTCGATGTCTGAAGCATTTTTATTGTGCCTAAGCTATAAGGTAAATGCTCTCATGACTGTAAAAGGAGAACAGCGATTGGCTTTATTATTCCCCTATTAAAAATCAATTCAACAGTACATCTTTATTAACCCCCTCTTTTATTTTTAAAATCAAGTACAATGTTAAGAACTGGGGAAACAATAGTGAGCATAATTAATACTGCCCCTGCTCTCGTGGAGCAGAGTCGAGTCAGGCTCTCCAACATTAATTCAGATAGTTTGTGGTTGAATCCACCCTGTATAAATATACTCTTGGCTTTTCAACTGAGGCTGTGGGTTTAGAATGAAAGAAGTAAGCTGGAGCAGCTGATGCTGAGGGTTCAAAATAGTCAACTCCACTAGTGAGAGGTTTCTTCTCTGGTACTCTCCTCTACTTGTTTTTCTTGCCCTCCATTTCATGACTACTCTGGAGCACTATTGCTCTCATCTCTGATTGGACAGAGAAAGGGGAAAGAGATATAATTCAAAATTACTGTGATAGGCAACAGGGCTTCTGTGTACAGTTGTGCAGTTTGTGCACTGCACAAAGACACCCGATTGAGGAGATGGTCGGAGCTGAAATCCAGCCCAAGCCCCAGTGGCCAAAGTGTGGCCCTGGCCTGGGGCTCTGCTAGCCTTGAGGAAGGGGCTCCTTCTTCTTATCTAGCTTCCCACTGCAGATCTACTGTACCCATGGGGCCGTGGGCTACAAAGGTATTGCATGAGCGCGAGATAGAGCGCTTCTTGGTAGAGTTGGAAAAAGAATGTAAAGTTGAAACTGCTGGGTCAAATTGATATTTTGGATTACGTGTGAAATTTACCATTGGTGTTTTCCATGTCTCCCATTGACTCGGGTGGTGGAATTTGAAGTGCCTTAAGGTTTTGATGGTAGTAGGAATGTAAGCATTGGTTCAATATAGGAAAAATGCATGGTAGTTAAAAGCATAAGCTTATAGGGTACATATTGTGACTTGAGAGACTTCCTGCCAGCATGGAACTGGAGAGAATGGGAAGAATTGGTAACACTTCTCAGGCAATTTATTTCTTAGACTTAATTTCTAGAGTTAAACGGATTACCTTATCATAATGATGAAGAAAAAAATAATACCTGCATAGCCCTCTTGGTATAACCCAGAGATTTTGCATATGGAGTACATTCACTGTTTTTATTATTGTATATTGTAATATTAACAGCTTTCATTTAGTAAGCACAGAAATGTTCAGGGCATTGTACTGAGAATTTCATATATATCGCTTTATTGAATTCTCTACATAACCCCATAAAGTAGGTATTATTATCTCACTTTCATACATAGAGACACTGACATTTGAGTTACTCAAAGCCCAGAACAAAGAATTGGTAAAAGCAGGGCTTAAATCCTTGCCTTTTTATTTTTACTGTTTAAAAAATTTTTTTATTTCAGAATGTTATGGGGGTACAAATGTTTCGGTTGCTTTTGTGCTGCTTGAGCGCTTGAGTGCTTGAGTCAAAGTTGTAAGTGGGCCCATCACCCAAACTTGCCTTTTGACTTCAAAACTCACATTATAACCACCATCTCATGCATGCCTGTTTTGGGAGGAGGTTCTGTTCTGTCAGGTCTCTATCCTGGCCTGGGGCATCCACCGCACACATGTCAGACTTCTATTAAAATATTTCCAGCCTCCTCCAAGTTGGAATCTTTGTCAGTTTTTCTTTTCTTAAATGCAGCAGTTATGCATAACTGATGACCAGGAATCCGCCTTGGGTAGTGCAGCTAACCGATCACTCTTAGTTAATACAACCACAATTCACACTCATGTCACAAGTTTCACAACAGCCAGGGTCTTTAATCTCTGCCAGCATATGGCTTAGCAGAAGCACTGACATAAGAATATAAAAAAATCTCGTAAGGATTTCTCTCTTTGACAATCTCCTCAGCGCTGTCCATCAGAGAGAACAGTGATCTAAAAGAACTAACACAAGAAAGTTGTGTGTCATGGAATTTGGGGGGATCAAAGAGACTTCAGTTTAACAGGACCAACAACGTCATTCTGTGGGAAGTTGGAGCAAAAAGTGATGGCGCTGAGAGATGGTTTTCATGGTCCCAAGATCACAAGCGTGATCAGGAGTTGACTGTAATTCTTTTTTGCTTTGGATTCAAGTGAGATAATCGGCTTGCAGTTCTTGGCTAGCATGGTATTTCACCTTTTAATCTAAGGAGGCTGTAGTTTTTGTAAGATGAAGTCATTAACCTCATAGTGATAATAACTCACATTTGTTTTGCATTTACTCTTTACTCTTGTAAGTACTTTATACACCTTTCATTTAATCCTTACACCCACCCCGTGAGGGAGGCACAATCATTCCTGGCATTTTACAGACAATGAGACAGTGGCTCACAAAGAAGACAAAGTTGCAGTTACATAGGACGAACAAGTCTATAGCGCTAATGTACAACAGGAGAACTGTAGTTAATAATGTTCTATTGTATACTGAGATTAGCCAAAAGAGTTCTTTTAGATATGCTTATCACAAAAGAAAGAAACAAAGAAAGAAAGGGGAAAGAATAAACATAAAAATAAAAATAAAAACAGGAAAAAAATAAAATAAAAAAAGAAACAAAAAAAAGATGCCCCCTTCCCCCAAAAAAGAAATAGAAAAAAAAAAAAAGAGCAGGAGCTATGCGGTGATAGATGTTAATTTGCTTGACTCTAGTAATCACTTCACTATAGTTATATCAAAATAAATGCATCAAAACATCATGTCTTACACCTTAAATATATACAATAATTAAAAAAAAAAAAGACAGAGGCTCAGGAAGGGTAAATGACTTGCTCAAGGTCAGATACGTAGTAAGCGGCAGGGCCTGGATTCGAAACTGAGCAGCCTGCCTCCAGCCTGGGCTCTTAGCTACTGTTTGACATACCCTCTAAGTTCTTACGTGGAATTGAGGATGCTTGTGCAATCCATGTTGCATATAGAGGTTGTCAGGTAGCAAGTGCTTCTTGCTCGCTTTTTGCTTCAAAGTCAAGGGGTTTTCCTAAAGCACCCCTGGCCTCTATCTCACCTGTACTCCCCGCTAGGGAGCCGAGTGATTACCCAGGAGGGAGAGGACAGGGGCCTGTGATTGAAGGAGGAACACGGAGCAGTACCTGCCTTAATTGTAGGCTCACATTTTGATGGTGAGTTAACTTTTTGAAAGTTATCTTTAAAATGAAGTGTGTACAGTGCCAAGGATAACATTTCAAGGAGGAAAGATGCTTCCATATGTTTGGTTTAAGCAGATATATTTAGCTTTCTATTATGTGGCTAAAACAACCAGGTATTTGATAGACTTTTTCACTTTTCATTTGCATGGCTTCGCACCATAAATGCAGAGCCTAGTCTTTCTTTCTTTCTTTTTTTTAATGAAGACATGAATACCGTTTTTATTTTTTTACAGCCTAGATCTTTCTACTCAAAATTCCAAACTCGAGAAAGATGAGGCTTCTGAGATTGAGTTGGAACCTTGGAATTCAGTTGATCTGTTTGTTTGCTGCAGTGTGCGGCAGGCCCTCCTGGCCAACCCGCCTCTCCGCTCTCCCTTTCCCCCTCACTACCAGGGCTGCAGGGCATTTAGGGCAGTGGTGTGCCCAGTGAAGAACACACACCTCCGCTAGACGCCCTTGAAGCTGGAATGTCCGTAACCCAGGTCTGGCCAAAAAGATACCAATAGAAGTTTCCTATGTGGGGCTTCCAGGAAAGCCATTGTTTTCCTGATGAAAAGGGACAAGTCCAGTTGGCACAGGTGTTTTGCCTTTTACTCTTCCCCTTCTTTCTGTCTGGAGTCTGGACGCCATGCTGGAGCGGCAGCAGCCCAGTTTCACTTCTGAGGGAGAAAGCCAGGCGCTCCGGGGCAGAGAAAGAAGCTGGAGGGAGCCTGGGACCTTGCTGTTTCCCTGGAGCAGCTGCCTCCACCCTGCCTCAAGACATGTCTCATGAGAGAAAAAGAAAAACCCTATTCAGTTCAGAACTGTGCTTATCTGCAGCCAGGTTATTTGCAGCCAAGTGAAGTCCTAACTGATAGAACTAAAAAATAGAGGAAGGTGTGAAAATTTTAGGCTTCAGGAAAAATTTAACATATTTCAAAGATACTGGTAATCAAATGTACCAGGTCATAAATGTATTTTGCCAAGTTTTGGTCTAGCCAGCTTTTGTCTGTGATTACTTAAATCCGTTCCTTCCTTCCTTCCCTCCCTCTCTCTTTTTTCCTTCCTTCCTTTCTGCCTCCCTCCCTTCCTTCCGTTTTTCAACAAATTCTGAAGAGCTCCTATAATATCTACATACTAGAATAAAACAGCCATGATTTCTGCCCTTGAATAATTTATACAAATATATAATTACGAAACAATCGAAATACGATGAAAGGAAATACAGAGAACAAGGAGAGCACGCAATTGAAGGACCGGATCTGGTCTGGGGAGGCTTCTCTAAGCAGCTGAGGTCTGAGCTGAGACTAGAAGGGTGAAAAGGGGTTTATTAGGCAAAGGCGGTGGCTGGAGTGAAAAGAAACCACGTGTGAAGGCCCCGAAGCCGTAGAGAGCATGGCACTTTTGAGGAACTGAAAGTCGTCCCCTGTGACTGAAATCTTGAGAGTAAAGAAGAAAGTAGCCCAAAATTAGGTGGAGAGGTAGACAGGGCCAGATGGTGCTGGGCCCTGAGCTCAGTTTATATTAAGGATTTGGATCTTTATCCTACGATCGACGAGAAGTCACTGAAGAGGCTATTAGGTTATTAAGTATGAAATGTCCGAATTCCTTAAGTACTAAGTTTGACAGTTGATAGCTCTGACATTTTACTTTGACATTTATTGTTTTATTTTTATTGTGAAGGTACATCCTCAGTCTTTCAAATGCACATTTTGGGTTGTGATTCTCTTTCACAATTTTTTTTAGAGCAATTTTTGTGAAACCATGGATAAATCAAAAATTCACGTTATTTTGGAATATGAGTTCCATCATGGAAACAATGCAGCGCAGACAGCTCAAAATAGCAACGAAGTGTTTGGGAAGGATGTGGCTCATGAGCACACAGCATGTCAATGGTTTGAGAACTTTCGTTCTGGTGATTTTAATCTTGAAAATTAGCCACATGGGTGACCTGAGGCCAAGGTGGATAATGATGAGCAGAAAGCTGTAGCGGAAGCGAATCCATTTCAACCTACGTGTGAATAGCAGCAAGGTTTGATGTCACTATTTCAACAATATTGGACCATTTGAAACAAATGGGCAAGGTAAAGAAGCTGGATAGATGGGTTCTGCATGAACTAAATGAGAGTCAGAAGAGAAATCATCTTGAAGCTTGCCTTTCTTTGCTATCATGACATAAAGGCAAACCATTTCTACACCGTAATGTTACATGTGATGAAAAATGGATTCTTTTTGACAATCACAAGCGTTTGGCACAATGGTTGGATGAGACGAAGTGCTGAAACACCGTCCAAAACCGGATATTCATCAAAAAAGGCTAATGGTGTGTGTTTCGTGGTCTAGTGCTGGTGTTATCCACTATGGCTTCATGAAACCTGGTCAATTGATTATAGTGGATGTCTACTGCAACCAATTGAACAAAATGATGAGGATGCTTGTGATTAAGCAGCCAAGACTGGTCAATAGAGACAAGCCAATCCTCTTGCAAGACAACCCCCTACCATATGTCGCTAAAACAACGCTGCACAAACTGTAGCAGCTGGACTCAGAAACCCAAGGCTTGACTGAAGCTGGAGGATCCGTTTCCACGATGGTGCACTTGCATGGCTGTTGGCAGGAGGCCCCAGTTCTCTATCACAGGAACCTTCCCATAGGGCTGCTTGAGTGTCTTTGCAACACGGTAGCTGATTTCTCTCAGAGCGAGTGAGCCGAGAGAGCAAGGAGGAAGACCGGTGGCTTTTTATGACCTAGTCTCAGAAGTCATATGCTGTCAATACTGCCACGTTCTATTTGTTACAAGTGAGTCATTAAGTCTGGGGGAATTACGTTCCATCACTGAAGAGAGAACTGTAAAAGAATTTGTAGATGTATTTTAAAACCACCACAACCGCTGTACCTTCAGCACCTGGTACAGTGCCTGGCACATAGTAGGTGCTTAATAGTGGTTTATAAAAGGAATGATTATTCTCTCCTAAACTTAGATTCGCTAGCACCAAGACAGTGGCAGTCACCAAGGCAAGTGGTCACACCAAGGAATGGCCATTTGAGGCTTCATTCAGCTTTAGCGTCTTCCGATACGTTGTTCCATTGAGAAATAGCTGGGCCATTTGGGGAAGTTGCTTAGCCATGCACACAATGTACAGGCTGCCAGGATTCCTCTAGACGTTGGCATAAAACTGGCAGAAGACATAAGAGGTCTCAGAGGTTTGTAAGAGTTGAGTTTTGTTGGCGAATTAGAATTGTAAATGAATATTTATAATAGGGGCCTCTAACATAATTATTATGGAGGAGCAGTTACTTTATACACCTCTGAAGACCTGGGCTCACTTGAGTGAATAAGATCAAGTAGACTCGGGTCAGATTGGGTGTCATGGCACACAAACCATGGTGGAGGGGAAACAGAATGGGGCTCTTTAGTGCAGTGCTTTAAAGCCCGGGTATTCCAAGGGAAGAGAAGGTGGGTGTTAGGTGCGGCAGCCCTGGAGGTGCATCGTGCAGCTGTCTGTTTAGGAAAGTGACATTCAGCTGAGGAGTGCAATTAGCTGTAGCATCTTTTTGTTTGTTTGTTTGTTTGTTAGAGATAGGGTCTTGCTATGTCACCCAGGCTGGAGTGCAGTGGCACAATCATAGCTCACTGCAGCCTTGAACTCCTGGGCTCAAATGGTCCTCCTGCCTCAGTTTCCAGAGTAGCTGGGACTACAGTTGTGTGCCACTGCACTCAAGTGCAGCACCTTGGGAATCCACCATAGATTTTGAGCTGAAGCTATGCTCTTCTGGGGCAGCCCCTAGTCGATGACAGCATGGTAGGCCTAACTATTTCTATCTAATGCGGGACTCCTCCAGTGAGCGATCTTTGCTCAAAAGCTCCGTGTCGAGTTGGCTGACACTTTGTCAGATGTGTATTGTCATCTGAGGCTCTCCCTGTCCAATCTTGCTGCCTCCCTCCCCCTTTACCTTCCACAAGTGTCTCCCTCTCACACTCCTGCCTCCTGCCTTGGCATCCTGGAGGCCATGGAACGACACAATAGGAATGAGGGCGTGCGGTCATGGTGACCACTTGGAGACCTAGTGGGCAGGTCTTTAAGACCTTCCAGCCCAGGCTTTGAGAAATATTAACTTTACCCACTGGATGGAAACCCTTGCTTTAGAAATCTATTTTGGAAAGAATTTCTGAATTGATTATGTGATATTATAGCCCAAGGGATAGGTGAAAGTTTGGCTGTCATTCTGTAGATGAGGACAGTGGTGTAAAGGCTCCCCAGGAACTCAGAGAAATGGTACAACAGGCCCACAAAACAAGCTCCTCAGAGCAGAGTCACGGTTGCATTTGCCCCATGCTGGGACACAGGGAGGCAGTCTCACTGTGCACAACTGCCTTTTACTGCAGGTGCAGAGCTTGCCCAAGTGAGGGGCAGCAGAGTGCAGTGGTTAAGGGCTTGGGAGGCAAACAGGCCTGGGTTTGAGCCTGGCTGTGCTGTCTACTAACTTTGTGACACTGGGCAAAGTACTTAAGCGCTTTATCTCTCAGTGTCCTTGCTGGGAAGATGGAGTTGATCACATAAGTCTACCTCTTAGTCTGCTGCGACGATTGAAGACATCCTTATAAAGTGCTCAGCACTGTGCGGGATTGACTCAGGCAAAGTTCTTAGTTGTGAGCAACAGTAACGGACGCAGGTGGATTGAAATAGAAAAAGAATAGATCAAAAGGACAGTGGGCGGCTCCCAGAATCCCCAGAGAAGCTGCAGAAGCGGCTCAGGAAACAGACAGGAACGAGGGCAGCAGCCAGGGGCAGTCGAAACCCTGCCGTAAGCTAAGTCTGGTGAGGACGCTGCCGCTGCCACCTCTGATCACTGGCTGCCTCCTCGTATCTCACGCTGCCATTTTCTCCGCCGCGGCCATTCCTGGTCGCAGACCCCAGACTCTGCCTGCGGCCTGTTGCCACTGCTGCCTGGAAATGTGGTGTGGCTGTCCCTACCACTGCCAGCCCAGCCACCGGAATGGCGTCTCCGTGGTCCTTGGCATCTCCGTCCCTTCCCCTCGCCTCCCCCACTTCCCTCTCTTTCTCTCCTCTCTCTGTCTCTGTCATTTCTTTCTCTCTCTCTCCGTCAAACTGTCTCCTTCCACTGGCTAGTTGCCCTGGGCCAATAGCTTACCAAATCTCTCCCATTAGAAGAAAAATTCCCGACTCAATGATCCCGCTTTAACTCCCTTTCTGTCCTCTTCTTTCCTTCCTCAGACGTCTGGAGAGTTTTTCTTCCTCACTTCAATCTGGCTCCCACCTCTTTCGCTCCCCTCTAACTGCTCTTCCCGAGGTCGCCAGTGACCTCTCCACGGCCTGGCCAGGGTCAACTTTTCTGTCCTACGTGACCTTGGGAACGTTTGATTTTTGACGACTATGGTTTCCCTTTGAAACTCCTGTTCTTGGCTTGGGGAAGCCTCGTTTTTCTGGTTTTCCCCTTTTCTTCAACATCACCCTCTTGGTGTTCTTTGTAGGCTTTCTATTCTCCGTTTACCTTCTGTATTTGTTTTCTAGGGCTGCCATAACAAAGTACTGTTATACAAACCGTGTGGCTTACACGACAGAAGTTTATTGTCTCACAGTCCTGGAGGCTGGAAGTCAGAGCTCAAGGTGCTGGCAGGATTGGTTCCAGGTTCATAAAATCATCACCCCGATATATGCCTTCATCTTCCCGCGGTGTTTTCCCCGTGTAATGCTCCTGCGTTCGCATTTTCCCTTTTTATAAGGACGCCAGTCATCCTGGGTTAGCCACCCTCCCTATAACCTCATCTTCGCTAATCACATCTGCACTGACCGAATTTCCAGATAAGCTCACATTCTGAGGTAGTAGGGGTTAGCACTTCCACCTATAAAATTTTAGGGGACACAACTCAATCCTTAATACCCTCTAAACGTTGCTTTCCCTTGATTCCATCATTGGCCTCCTCTGAGAAACTTCATCCAAACTCATGGCTTTAACTAACACGCCACCTATAGTCATGCTGCTGGAGGGCGCTTCTCTGACCCAGTCCTCTCCCACTGAGTTCTGGAGGGACAGATCCAATGACTTAGTGGTCATATTTGGAGGATATTTAGAGGTCCCTTTAAATGTATACTGTCCCAGACTGGATTGATCTTTTCCTCTAAGCTGTTCTTTCTCCTGAGTTTCCAGTCTCAGAGACGGGCTCCATCCTGCACCTCGCTCCTCCAGCAAGCCCTGGAAATTACCCTGAGGCTCGCTCTAGCTTGCCACCTCCCGCCCCTTCCAGTCGCCAGGTCCTCCAGTAGCTATCGCGTGGCTCTTTTTCTCTTTTTTTTTTCCCTGCTGTCACTTCATTGGTTTAGTCTGCATCTTTTTTAGCTTGAATTATTCTGACTAGCAAAGACAATAATAACAAGCATTTAGTGGGTGCCTACCTTCTGCCAGGCCCTTACAAGAGAGGCTTTCTAGCCTTGCCCCTCTTCAATGTATCTTGCTTCCAGAAAGACCTCTAGAAAACACAGATATAGTGGGTATAAATGTTTAGGCCCCAGAATTCAGATGATCAAGAAAAATATAACTTACCTTTTTTTCCTACAATTCAACTTAATGATTACTTTGAACTTTCATCCTATCTGATGGCAGAAAACATAATCTCAGATAAATCTGAGTAAATAACTAATTCTAGCACTGTAATTTGCATTTAATATTTGTTGATATTATAATCCTTAATAATAATAATAATGATATTGAGACTGTCAACATTTTTATTGACAGCATAGCATCCTAATTCATGAAGGTACAAAATTTTTACTCAATTCACTATTTGTGAACTTTTAGATCACTTGTTATTACAAAATCTTTGTGACACACATTTGCATAAATGTGCTAGTGTAACTGTGTGCCAGAAAGTAGGAATCCTGGACTGAAGGGTATGTACATTTTAAGTTTTCACAGTTCTTGCCAAGTTGCTTTCCAAAGAGCTTGTGCCATTTATATTCCCCCAAATTGCATATGAAAATGCCTATTTCTCCGCATTAGCACCAACAATGGGGATTTTCAAACTTTAAAATATGTGCTATATTTTGTCTTAATTGCATTTCTTTAAATGTAAGTAAGGGTGAACATTTTTATTATATACTTTTTTTTGAGACAGGGTCTCACTCTGTCGCCCTGGCTAGAGTGCAGTGGTGTCATCATAGCTCACTGCAGCTTCAAACTCCTGGGCTCTAGTGATGCTCCTGCCTCAGCCTCCTGAGTAGCTGGGACTTCAAGTGCGTGCCACCACGCCTGGCTAATTTTTCTATTTTTTGTAGAGACGGGTGTGTGTGGGGTGGTTCTCGATCTTGCTCAGACTGGTCTTGAACTCCTGATCTCAAGCAATCCTTCTGCCTTGGCCTCTCAGAGTCCTAGGATTACAGGCGTGAGCCACTGCACCCAGCCTTATAAACTGTTATTTAACCTGCTTTTTCCCCACTGAATTTGACATGAATATTTTTTCATTTAAATAAATATGCATTACTCCGGATGTTATTTTAGGAATTTTGTTCCTACTTACAAACCTATAAAACCACACTGGACAGAATCTTCTCTGAAATAAGAGTAGGATGTTTGTGACTAAGAATTCTTAGGTGGAGACTATGCCTTAGAATAAACATCCAATAAGCCAAGAGTCTAAGCCAGCACCGCCCCAAAGAAATATAATGTGAACCACAGACGCCAGTCATATATGTAATTTTAGATTTTCCAATAACCACTTTTAAAAAGTGAAAAGAAATAGGTTAATTCAATATATTTTAACCCAATATATGCAAAATGGTATCATTTTAGCATACAATATTATTAATGAGTTATTTTACTTTTTTTTTTCTGTTCTAAGTCTTCCAAATCCAGTGTGAATTTTTATACTTAGAGCACATCTCAATTTGACATTTCACATGCTTAGTAGCCACCTGGGCTAGTGGCCACTGTATTGGTCACTGTATTGGACAGCATAGATAAGTAGTCTCAAGGAAAACTTGTCAGTGCCTAAAAGCCACAGTTAATACCCAAATAGCTTAAAATTGCACATGGCAACTTGCTAGTTTTTTGAGGCAAAGTTCAGTGCCTTTTGGAGAGGAGGTACTCAATCATGGTTTGTTTTTCTAATTGAGTTATTTTTATTTTTTCAATTGAACATTCGTTCATATTTGTTTTATGTAGATACGGTCAAAATACCACATTGTTGCAATGAATCACTTTGCTAGTCATGAAACAAAAAACAATTCGTACATTTCACTTTGTTTCTCAGAAATGAGAGATGTTTTAAGAATGTGTTTTCATAAGATTTGCCAAAATTTTTTCAGCATACAATAGCTTTTTTTTTTCTCTTCCTTTTAAAGAATTGTTGGGTTGATGAAGCTTTTAAGATAGGTAAGAACAGATGTGTTGACACAGTTTGGGAAGGCAAAAACAATTTTACTTGAAGAAAAGCCCTCAGGGAAATGACAATATCTCCCAAGGAAGTTTAAAACCCAGTTATAGGAAGTATTGTGTCTTCGGCGGACGCTGTGATTTGGGTTAAGAGCCAGCAGAGCTTGGGGAAGCTCTGACAGTCCTCCAAATATCATATTGTGGTATTAGAATCAGACTCCCTATGCTGACATTTCTTAAGAGGATTTACATTTTAATTAGTTGCTCAAAATTTGCTCCCACAGTTGGTCTTTGAGGCAAAAATTAAGCCCATTTACTTCTCTCCAATTTTAATGCCCCAAACCCATCAATTTAGGAAAGAGAAGTGTTTGTGAAGTTGTGTAAGTAATTTATAATATGACGTGAGAGAGGAACCCTTTCCCTTAAAATGATGTCAATGTTCAATTCAAACATGGAGGCACTAACACATTAGAAACGGAACTGGAGAATACCAGCCGGGAAAAACCCTTATACACCAATCTGTTCATCTCACAAATTAAAACAGACCCAGGGAGGTGGAGAGACTTGCTTAAGGTCACATGGCTATTCAGAGGTCAAAAATTCAGACTGTCTGATGCCTGGACCAACAGTTCTCTTTAGTAAGAATTATAGCCAACGTTTACTGGGCACTTGCTAAATTCGAGGCTTTGGGCTAAGTGCTTCCCATAAATTTCAACAATTCACCAAGTCCTGGAAATATGAGACATTTCAAATTTAAAAGAAAAATACCATCACTCTTCTCCAGCAAATTTTCTCTTGCTGTTTCATTTGCTTTCTTAAGCAGAAGCTGCTGACGCACAAGTCATTCTCCCCTTCCAGATTCAAAGTCTGCAAAGGGCTCCCAGGTATACTCCACTGAGCTGTGTTTTGAAAGCTAAATAAGCATTAACTTATTCACGACAAAAGCCCAATATATTTCCACGAAGGTTGCAGAGAGATTTGGAAAGCACAGTTTCCCCCCTTTATCCTTCCTTAGTTGGTTCACTAATTACTTCTTCCCTCTCTTGCTTCCTTTTTCCTTCCCTCCCTCTCTCCCCTCCCTGCCCCACTGTCTTTTCCCCCTCTCTCCCGCTTCTTCCTCCCTCCCATCCTTTCTTCCATCTCATTATAGAAAGTGAGGGGTTGACGACATTTTCTGTTGAGATTCCAATTTTTTTTTATTTGCCTTGAATATGTCGCGTGTTGGAAATGCCAGGGCCTTTCGAAGTGGAGGGCTAGAGAGGCAAAGGCTTTTGCCTGAGGTCAACTAAATGCAATCCTACCAGGTCAGAAAGCTACCACAAAGCAGGAGTCCCATCAACCCCAAGTGGCACGCTATCAGAATAGCAAAGACACTGTCCGATTGGGTCTGGAAGTGTCATCCTTTTTTTAAGAACTTAATTCAATCTCCAACCAGCAAGTTTTTCAGCCTCACTTGAAGGAGTCTAGGATTCCTTGCTACGAGCCTCAGAATGAAAAGCAAACCTGTAATCATACTCAGCATTTCAAAATCCCTAGTGTGGAGAACCAGATAGCGGGTGGGGCTTACGCAGAGCCGGTTCTCAGAGATACAAGGGGTCAGGACTTGGAAATACACACGAGAGATGGAAACAGGACTTTCACTAACCTGTACCTGAAAGCCCTTTAGGACATTTGATTGTGGAATCAAACTCAAATGGGGAGAACTTGAAACTGGTTTTGTACTTTTGGATCCCGGGTTTCCAGGCCCTCGGACCTCTGACAGGTAGGTGAGATTCTCAACGCCAGGACGTTTGTTTTCCCATCCCAGTAACTTCAGCAAAGGAGTCCCTGAAGTTCGAGTGTGGAAGCTCAATAAATGAAGCAGAGAGTGAGGCTGGGAAGTAAGTAGCAGGCCACAGATCACTGAGCAACCTAGAAACAGATTCTGAATTCTAGGTCCTGACCCGGGAAGGAGAAAGCGTGGCAGCCCTGCCTTTCTTTCTTCATGCAACAGGCAGCTGTTCATGGGGTAGATGCCCAGGGGCTGTCTGGGCCTTGCTTCCCCTGTAAAGTGAGAAAGAATCGGTCCACCTGCCTGCAAGGGTCCTATCTGTATGTAAGGACTACGTGATTCTAGGATCATATTAAAATAATGAAATGACTTGTGATCCAATTGCTTAATTTCTCAATTGTCCTGATTTTTCTCCCATCCCAGTTTGTGGCTTGGTTGAACAGACTGAATCAAGGGGAATATCTTTGATGCCCCCAAATTACTTGTAGGAATTTTATCTCATGATTTTTCTTAAAGGACATTAGGGCTGCTGCATTCTTTTTGAGATCCTTGCCTAGGAGACAATGTAGAAGCAGAACACTATTAGAAGTCAGCAGTATCAGTGGAATGTTCCCCACCTGTGCTCAGAATAAAGCCAAGCTCCTTTCTGCCCACCAGGTCCTGCATACTCTGTCTCCTCCGTACTTTCCAGCTTCATAGCGCACCTCTCTCTCCTCACTTAAATCATTCTGGACACACTGGCTTTCCTTTCGTTCCTCAAAGGCACAAAACTCTTTCCTAACTCAGGACCTTTGTATGGGCTGTTTTCTCTGCTGGAACTCTCTTCCCTCGCTCTTGGTCTGCTCGAATGATTCAGGTCTAAATACCACATCATCATCGGTTAGGTCTTTGGTGACCACCTCATCTAAACTGAAATTGGGCCACTCTGTCCTTTTCTCTTTGGAGCACTTAATGTAATTTGTGATTATACATATATTTGTGTGTTTATTTTTAAAAAATTTTAAAAGCATTATTACGGGTGCATAATAGTCGTATAAATTCATAGGGCACATGCGAGGTTCTGACACAGGCATACGGTGCGAATTAATCAAATCAGGGGAATTGGGGTCTCCATCACCTCAGGCATTTACCATTTCTTTGTGTTAGGAACATTCCAATTCCATTCTTTCAGCTATTTTAAAGTATACCCCAACTTATTGTTGATTATAGTCAGTTTGTAGTGCTATCAGGTGTTCATTCTATCTAACTGTATTTTTGCACCCATTAACCATGCCCATTTTATTCCCCCCTCCCCACTACCCTTCCCAGCCTCTGGTAACCATCATCCAACTCTCCAATTTGTGTTTTTACTTTAATACCTGCCTCCCCACCTGGACTGGAAAGTCCTCGAGGTCAGGGGTATCTCTTTTTGTTCACTGCTGTATTTCCCAGCACACAGTAAGCACTTAATAAATATTTACTAAATAGTGAATGAATGAATGAATGAATGAATGCTTGAATGCATTCATAGAAAATTCTCAGCACAATCTGCTCTTATTGGTTGTTTATATGTGATACAAACTACACAAACACTTAGTGAAATTGTCACTTTGACCCTCTTTTGCTGTTGTAGAAACAGCTATTGGTCCTTGGATAAGTTGGCAACTATTCCAATGAGTGTTGATTCAAGCTGAATGGGCCTCTTAGTGGCTCAGTAGGAATGACAGTTAATGCCATCTTTGATTCTCTCAATCTGAATTCTTACATTTCAGGGAAGTTCCTCTGGCCAAGAAGATACCTCAGATTTAGAGTTTGAAGTGTAGCATCCTCAAGAGAGAAAACCAAGTGAATCTTGAGTGACTGATTTTGCCTATAAATAAAAATGAGGATTAAGCCATATGTGGAATGACGACAGAGTCACGCTGGCCTGCAATCAGTTTTTCTTAGATGTTTCTGGGACCACATGAAAAAGAGGTTATTTATTGAGAATGAAATAGTTCCTTTTAAATTCTGTAGCAATCATGTCCCCTTTTTTTTTTCTTCCCGCCCGTGGAAAGTGTTATCTCAGGCAGCTCTGTGCAGGAAGTTGGGTTTATCACTTCCTCACAGTCGCAGTTTGTCTAGGACTTAACTGCATGCTATCAGATTACATCAAAATGTAGGCCTTTGTGTGTTTAACTCATCAAAGGAGTGGGCCCTCAGGACTTGATATCACTTCACTGCATATGCAGCCATGTAGCAAAACAAAGCCTATCTAAACAGGACACAACTATTTCTGTTGTGTGGCAGCTCTGCTAGCTTGCACTTGCAGAAATGGTCGGGTTTCAGGTGTCTGTAGCGTTTCACTTCTTATTTTTATATTTATCTCTTTTTTGAATTGCAGTCATTTGCCTGGTTGTGTGCAAGGAAGGAAAACCCAAAATATGAGATACAAGGGAGGAGGCAAGATCGCTCCAATCCACAGTGTCAATTGGAGGTGGTGCTAACCCTTACCTCATCTGCGTGATTTTCCCTTGAGAACTCTGGTCTGCTGTCACAGTCTGGGCTTCAGAGCCGGCCACATTGCGGGGTGGGGGTGGAGGGTTGAATACTGGCTTCTTTGTGTTCTGGGGCAACTTATTTCACCTCTCTAAGCTTCAGTTTTCCTATCTAAAAAGTGGAGATTGTAGCAGCACCTGCCTCATAGCCTTATGATATGGAATAAATGATGCAAATTAAAGAATGTGTGGAAAATGCTTACGGAAAGTGCTTTCCATAGGAGGGACATCAGTGGTTTAAAGCCTGAGGGGGTACCGTGCGCCATGCCCTGCAGAGCGGCATGACAAGCTGGCACAGCAGTCCCAGGCTGGCCGAAGTTTCTCAGGCTGCACTTCCACCTTTGGGGCCTCTTGCTATTTTCTTCTCTGTGGAGTTCCCTCTTCTCTGCGGCGGGCTCTCTGCCAGATGCTGCCTCTATTGGCAGCCGCAGGAAGCCAATGCAACTGTGAAGTAATACTTCTGCCTCACGGCTGGCTCCGCCCTGTTGACCAAGGTTTTTTAGATCTGCTCAGCCAACTCCTTTTAATGCCTTGCCTAAAAAGGACTTCTCACCTCAAACTGCTGCACTGGGCAATGGCTGACTGTCCCAGAGGCTTGGGACAAACAGCTTTGCGGGGATAGAAATGGTGGAGTGCACTTCTCCCAGCTCAATGCTTCGGGAGTCTGGGGGTACCGTCTCGCAGCAACTCTCCTATGCTCATTCACTAAAAGCATGTGGCAAAGAAGAAGGATAGAGCTTGATTCTATAAAATCTCTTCGAGCCAGTGGAATATAATGAGGCACTCTTAAAAAAATTATTTGCATGGAGGAAGTATGCAAATTTTCATAGGTCTATGACCGGAAAGAAGTTTAAGTTACACCTAAAAAACTATACTTTAAGAAGGTAAATGCT
>RJWJ010027258.1:0-22337 GCA_004363605.1 Indri indri
TATGTATACCATGGAGTACTATTCAGCTTTAAGAAACAATGGTGATATAGCACCTCTTGTATTTTCCTGGATAGAGCTGGAGCCCATTCTACTAAGTATCCCAAGAATGGAAAAACAAGCACCACATGTACTCACCATCAAATTGTTATTAACTGATCAACACATAAGTGCACATATAAGAATAACATCTATTGGATGTCGGGCGTGGGGGGGGCGGAGAGGATGGGTATATGCATACACGAAGAGTGCGATACGCACCATCCGGTGGATGGACACGCTTGAAGCTCGGACTTGGGCGGAGGCAAGGGCAACATACGTAACCTAAACATCTGTATCCCCATAATATGCTGAAATAAAAAAACATAAAAAAATAAAGGAATATACCTGGACATTTGGGGGCTGACAGCTCACTGCCCTAGTTAGATCCACTCATTCTCTGAGAAATACGGTCCAATCTTCAACCTCCCTGGATAGTGCATGGGACACCCCAAATTTGGTGGGTTCTAACCTTAAGGTCTAAAGTGGAGGCATTACTCTGAGATATATCCTGCAGATCCCGCATGTCTGAGTGCTAAACACCACAGAGAAAGGGATTGCAATAAAAGATGGGTAAAATGAAAGCAAGATCACCAGTTTCTCTATCAAACTAAGGGAACACAATATACTACACTTTTGAGTCAACTAAAGGGGCAGTGACGGTGGAGTAAGGCTTAGTGTGGGATGCCTGGGGATGCTGCTGGGTCGGAGGGGACATTTTGCTATTGTAACCAGGCTCTGGGACATATCAGCAGCAGCATAGTGAGCGAGTGACTTGTGAATTTTCCCTCTAGTGCTTGTCTCCAAGTCACATTCCGAGCAGCTGGATCATCATCATAAAAACCTCAACACCAGAATCTTTGTAGGTGAAAGGAAATGCCAGGTTTTGAAAAACCCTAGGGATCCTGCACTATTAGTTTAGAGAGAACCAGTGTTCCAACACTTTAGCTATTGGGCACTGCCGGGAAATAACTTTTTTATTATTATTATCATTTTCCACAACAAATGTGCCTCAGGCAGGTGGGTTGAGAAACATGTTACAGTTTGAATGCAATTAGGTAGATGTACTAATCCCTAAACTTCTTAATTACTTATAATAAAAAGTTATTTACGTTGCTAAGCTATATTTGTTGCCAAATTTCTAGACTCTCCTAACGGTAGTTATTCCAAATTCACACAATTTTTAAAAAATACAAATTCAAAGCCTTGAGCAGACTGGCCTATTGATAGGTTTATTTTGTGGGCTTAGCTTGCTTTCAAGACAATCAATTTCCCTTGATAAAGAACAACAATGGTAGGATAAGGGCTGGATAATTTAGAAATTTAGAAATACTCTGAGGTTTATGATTCCCAAATCAGTTACAGAAATGTAAAGCATAAGTTCTATTCATCAAAATCTGTCTCTTTGGAAATTGTGATTTTATTTGTGCCAAAAGGTTGTGAAATCTTTTGTTCGTAGCTGCACTGAGCTCAGGTCGGTTTCACCAAGAGGGGGTTTGGGCCGTCGTGAAGATTTATTTCAGGGCTTCCAGAAAAGACAAACTTGTGTTGCTAAGAAATACGGTCAGGCCCATGCCCCTTTCTGGACTCCACGTTCCCCAGGCTTCCAGTCCTGCTCATCTTTTTAGCTCTGTTCAGGGTGGTTTAGCAACGGGGAAGTCATCATTGCCGTCTGTTTTCTCCACAATTCTGATCCGAGGTTGACTGACTATTTGGACCACTTAGATTAAAGCAGCATCAGCATTATTCCTTTGTTCTGAAAATTCACATTCAGCATATCTAGTGATATTATCTTATCAATAATTAAGTGCCATCTTGTGAGCCACTGGAGCTCTAATGTTTCCTTTCTTTCCAAAATTCCCTCATGTCATAATACATTTCTTCAACCTAGGTATCTCTCTCTCTCTTTTTCTCATAAGCACACACACTAAAACTAAATCTATTTAGTCCAAATATCCTGTTTCTGTCTATGCTTAAGGGCAGAAACATGACAGAAATTCATAATCTTGATCAATTCCTCCATTATATCATGAAAGCATGCAATATATCTTACTTATAAAGTCACAGCACAAACTCTCCTTATAAATAATTTAATGGAAGTTAGGCATACCAACTACCTCTTTTGTCATGAATAAAATATTACGAAGGATTTTTTCACTCTCATTGTATACCTGGAAAGGCAATATAGCCTCTCTTTACTAATGAGCTATACTTGGTTTTGCTATTACTTGCTGTGTGACCTAGAACTAGTTTGACAAACTCTCTGTGTCTCAATTTCCTCAATAGAGCTGGAAGACATTCTATTAAGTGAAATATCCCAAGAATGGAAAAACAAGCACCACATGTACTCACCATCAAATTGGTTTTAACTGATCAACACTTAACATTCATCGGGTGTCAGGCAGACGGGAGGGGGGAGGAAGGGATGGGTATATACACACCTAATGGGTGCGGTGCCCACCGTCTGCAGGATGGACACGCTTGAAGCTCTGACTTGGGTGGGGCAGGGGCAATGTATGTAACCTAAACATTTGTACCCCCATAATATGCTGAAATAAAAAAGAAAAAAATAATAGAAAAAAAAATTTAAAAAAATTTCCTCATCTGTAAAATGAGTCTAAACACTGCACTTACTTCACAGGTTTGGTGTGATGATTAAATGTATACATTTAAATGTACACATTTAGATGATCAAATGTGTAAAAAGCACTTAGAGTAGTGTCTGGCACATAAGAAAAACTCATTAAATGTTAGCTATTGCCTATGGCAACTACTTTAGTTTTTAGGATCAACTCACTCTGTCTGTTAATTACTCATGCATATGAGTGTATGTCTATGATTCATTCCCTTTTCTTTTTCATTTATTTTGTGCTAAAAATCTCAGGCAGACTGACTTGCCCCTCAGATGGCACGTTCAAAGACTGCAACATAAACTTACTGGTTATAACTGTTCTTTTAGAGAGTTAAATGTTACTTGGAAAGCAATTACTGTCAAAAAATGCATTTCATGATGAACATGTTAGAAAATAGTGCAATAACTTGGAAAATGATTTCTAAGTTAACAAAAAATGAAATGAAATGCAAGCCATCTTCTTAATATAGACAGACAAATCCTTGTACATCATTCTTTTAATTTTCCACCTGTGGAATGAAAATACTGTTATCCCTATCTCATTAGATTTTTTGAGGATTATACAAGGTAATTTATAGTGTGGTTAGCGGTGTCAGACAACTGAAAAGAGCCCAGTAAATGTGGGCTAGCTATTATTAGAGGTAAAGTGAAAAGCAATTATCATATGCCAGCAATAAAATTTCCATGAGAACTAATTTTATTATTTCAGAATTGAATAGCTCTAGAGCAATGATTGCCAACCAGGGGTAATTTTATTTCCTGCCACAACTGGGGCAGGTACTACTGGCATCTGCTGGGTAGAGACACAGACGATGCTAGACATGATGTAATGTATAGGACATCTGCCCTCAGCAAAAATTATCTCATCCAAATTGTCAATAGGGCCAAGGCAGGGAAACTTTGTTCAAGGTAAACACATTTTCATTTATCTGCGAATTATTACTCCAATCAATATGCTTTCACTTAAACTCTATAGACTTATTATGTAAATATAAACAGAATACAGGGAAAGTTAGACTTTTTCTCTCATTAAAACTGGTAATTTGAAAAAATATTTTTACTCTAAAAAATTATCCCTGAGAAATTCCCAAATTAAAGAGAATTAGTCTAACTACAGGTTAGCAAAAGGTAACATTATAATATACTAATGCTAATTAATCAGTAGTAAGCAAAAGAAAAAAAATGAAACATTTGTTAGGTTTTAAAATGTTTTAAATATGATATAATTTCATATTTTTATGCACTAAGAAGGCTAAAAACTGATACAGAAAGAGATGTGGACTTAAAAATTCTTTAATTGGATCATCAGATGTATGTCTCACAACTCTAAATTGCTGGGGCAGTCATGTGGTTGGGAATATTATTCAAAATATTTTTAAAACTCTATAAATCAGATATGTGCACCAAATGGGGCACCTACTACCAGAAAGGATGCCAACTATAGGCAAGGAGTAGAGCTCTATTTGTGTACACCTGCTGGACATCAGTCCTACGTGTAAGAATTACAAATATTAAACTTATCTGTTCCATTTAGTTCCAAATTTACCCTCTTTAATTCACTTTTCCTTCACAATTTGGGTTTGCTTATTTGTTATGACAATTTTTAGAAATTGAGGTGTCCACCTACTTCTTAAGGTTAATACCAGTTATTCAGGTTATTACAGAACAAAACAAGAATCATGGTTTAAAAAAAAGTATTTTGTATACAATGAATTTTAGATGAAATTTTATTTTAGCAAGTCTCCCATGATATCCTTCAAAGTGAAGTTTTTGGCCAATTAAAGAGAGCTATAAATCTAACTCCGGGTTTGATCAAATAATGTTGAAAAGTAACGGTTAATTAAATTTCAACTGGCCATCAATTAGTAGCTTCTACTTTTAAGAGAAAGATTAAAAATCCTGAATACCAAATTTTGTTTTAAAAAATATATGAGGAACTATGTATATGACCGAAGAAGGTAAGAGTTAGTAGACTTGTTTTTTCAAATCTTCTACATTTATTTGTGTATAAATGCATATTGTCATATATATATGACAATATATATATCACACACATATATACATATACACACACACACATATACATATATATATCCTCTCATGCCAATATACAATACTTTGTACAAACATTAGTGTATTTATTTTTAACTTTCCAAAGAGGATCTGAAATGCTTTACTATAAAAGACACATGGCATAATTTAAAAATTGAATTTCAGGACCGAGGTCTAATAAGTGAATTTTAAGATAAATAAGCACTGATGATCTAAACATCTAGCAACATACTGACATATTAAAGTAAAATATTTAGGTCTCTTGGCTATACTGTATGTCTTACAGCAAAGCAAAACAAAACAAAACACCAAACAAACAAACAAACTCAACAAAACATACCAAATTATTTTCAGTGGTTTTCTACAAATAGGAACCAAAAAGAAATTTTTAGAATAGTCTACAAGGAACTAAAAAATTTAATTAGCCAGAAAACTAATGGACCCTAACATTCATATAATGTTAGTATTGGATGGACACATATAAGTTTAATCTTTTAACCTTCTTATGCTGTAGGGCTTTTAAAAAAAATTCTAATAAAATGGGTTTTGCTAGAAAACTAAAATTAACTTTAAAAATTTTCTCTGTCTAAAAATTTGATGTCCCTGCTTTTTATCTGTATTATAGTGAGAAAAAATCTAGATAGAATTGTAATCTAGGGGAACTAGCTAACTTTTCAATGAAGCTTCATGAGGTGGTAATATTACACCTTAAATTCTGGTCCTCTACAAATCTAAAATATTAAATTTTGTCAGTAAGCATTTAAGGAATTGATTTAAGTCCTGGGAGATTGACTCACACTAACTCCAGGTTGACAAATATGTTTGGACTCCAGTATAGCTCAGTATAGCAGGGCAGAGAGTAGCCATCCATGTTTTGGCCTGGAAGTGGAAGTGAAAGGACAGCCTTGCTAGTGAAATAACAGAAAAATTATCTAGTTTCTCAGTCAGAGCTGAGATCAATCACATGAGTTCTCTTGCTAAGAGGCAACCCACAGAGTTCTGTTTTCACAACATCTGAAAAGAGCTGAGCAGACTGAAAGGAAATGCAAATCTTTCTCTTTTATATTCACTGGAAACTGCTTTTGAGAATTCTCTTTTACAGCCTTGAAGAGTTCCTGAATAGACAGAGGGTGGTATAAGCTTCAGGCCTCAGTTCCTGCCACAAACCCTATCTCAAGGGTGAAATCACAGACAAGATCCCAATCCCCAGAGATAAGCCTGTCTCCGATGGAATGGCACCCACTTCTGTTACCAGCCTGCTGCTAAGAAAAAAGAGAAGAAGCAGATGCAGCAGTACCCAGCTAGCTAGAATACAGCCATAAATCATCTTCACCGCCTTCACAAACCCTAAGTAAAAAGCCTGAGTAACCAGTCTTCTACGCCTAACACACTCTCCTCTTTCACTTCTGCGTTATCTTTTTTCTGCCTGGAAAAAGTAAAACAAACTTTTCCTTCTTCCTATCCTAACCTTTGCGTGAGAAATTTTTCTTCACCCACGCTGTGAGCCCCTAGTAAATTTCCCACCCTGACAGGAAGTAATGGCACTTGTAGCATGTATTTGCCATTTATCTACTAAGCAAACTTACTTGAAACTGGCATATAAATTAAACAGCCACTTCAGTTATTTGCAACAAACACATCTCTCTGGTGCTTAGAATATATGAGCTTACCATTCTTCTGGCTTCCAAAAGTGATATTGAGAGTGGAAGCAGAACACAAGAAGGTGCACAATTTTGAAAACAATTTCAGTCAGACTGTACTAACTCCCGATGAATTGTGCCTGACATACTACAGGCAATACCTTTATATGTTGGCATGTCCTTGCCTTCCAGGACTAGTGTCTTCTTTAATCAGTAATAGACAAATGCTACCAAATTCCAATCTTCAAATTTATCATTAGGTCCATTTTAACTATTCCCTTTGTTTTTGATTTGTCTGTATAACTCCATGGAGGGAAAACCTATTACAAATTTAATCCCTCTTGGATTCATTCACATTCTAGACTTGCTTTGATAAGACCACAGCAAGTTTATGGTAAGAATTCTGAGGCAGACAAGACTTCTCAGTTGCACCATAACGAATAAACTTTTCATATCAGTAGCCGAGGTATGGGTAATCTTATACATTATCTGGGAATGTAGAGGAGTAACTGAACTGTTTTCTTTCCTATGGTTTTATTATTTTGCAAATTTTATGTTTACATCATTTTCCTTATTAGTCTATATCACTTGAGGCATATAATCATATATCATTCATTATTATGTTCCTACAGAATTTTCCAAACTGACTTTTTAAACACATTGTTTGAATGAATGAATAAGCAAAGAGTGGATTAGAGAAGGACTTCAATTTCAATGTGTTGAAGGCTGAAGCAGCTATGATTTTATATCCTAATAAGAGTACAATTTTCACTTATGTTCAGGTATTTTTGTTTGTTTCAACAATGTTTCAAATTATTGTTTGAGTAATAATTCAAATAAAATGGAATAAAAATTTTGGACCAATTTAAGAGCCTAATAGAAAAGAAAAACTGGCACAGTAGATACTGCAAAGGCAAAAATTGTTAAATGACCTATAGACTATTAGGAGAAGTTAGTAGGAAACTGCCCACCAATAACAGCAACCCAAGGCAGTGGTCACATGAGAGAAGTTAGTTAGATCTTACTTGGAAGTTTGGACTCATCAGAATCCTGTTCTTCACTTAGTTTCCATATTCAGAGATACCTTCTTAGAATTAAACAGAGCTCCAATCAAAAAAGCAAAAGCTGATACTGTTTTGGATCTTATTAATAGAAGCGAGACCTGTCATATACAATTTTGATCAAATGGAAAGTAAAATAAATTTGAGAATTTTTCATTAAAAAAAATCTATCACTATGTGTTGGCTGGTAACAGAGCTGCCTTTCAACACAAGTTTACAGAGCTAAAGTGAAAACTCAGATAGGAGAGTTGTTTAATAATAATTGATCACTGTGATATAAAATTTTAAATTAAGTTGGGAATGAATCAGGGCCTGTTAGAGTTTTTTCTTAATCCAGTTGAATTAATTTTTTCTTAGAATTCCATGCAATTGTAATAATTATATCAATATGCAACAGTTGATTTTTCGAGTCACTAGCCATTAGATGCTACTTGATGATCCATGACTATTGGGCCCTTGAGAGAGTTACAGTTTTTATGATAGAATCCAACTTTTGTGATCATGGAATCATAGGAATATTCTAATTCCAGTGAAATCATCAATACAGCCTTTCCTTTTCTCCTGAAGTCACATGATTCATATTAGAGAAAAATACAGGATATAGGCACAGGATGCAGCACAGAAATAATAGCCCTCTACCTTCAAATAAGCTAATCAATTCCCATTTTAATCACGGGTGATGGAAGCTTCCCACATTCTTTCCATTCCAGCACACTGGTCCTGTGTTGAAATAAACAGTGGCCACCATATGGAAAATAAAATGTATCTTTAAGTCCACTTGCCATCATGTAAAATAATTAATTTCACATGAACTTCAGATTTAAATGTAAATAATAAAACAAGTTAAAACGTAACAGTATGTTTTCATGATCTTGGAGTAGGAAGCTTTATTTTAAAAAAAGACAAAAAGTACTAACTATAAAGAAAACATTAATAACTGGAGTACATTACAAATAAGAACTTTTGTTCATCAAAATTCACTATTAACAGGGGTAAAAAGACAAACAAAATGGGAGAAGATATTTAAAAATAGACTCATCTGACAATAAACTTTTATCCATTATATATCATAGGATCCTTCCAAGTAGCAGGAAAAAAACACATCATCCATCAGGAAAATGCAAATTAAAAAGAGATCTGAAAATACGCACCAGTAGAAATAAAATGATGAAGACAGAAAATAGCAAGTGTTGGTGAGGAAGGAGAAAATTGGAATGCTTTCAGTTGTTCATAGAAAGAGTCTAATTGGTATAAACACTTTCGGAAGCTGGCAGTATCTGCTAGCATTAATATATGATATGCCTTATGCCTCTTGAGCTAACAATTCCATTCCTAGATATATGTCCAACTAAATATCTACTTAGCCCCCAAAAGATGCACATAGAATACTTATTTGTAACGGAAAAAACTGGAAAAAAATCATCAACAGAAGTTACATAAACTGTGGCATATTCATACAACGAAATATTTTGAAGCAATCAAAATGAAAGCATTTTTATTACATACTTCAGCCTAGATGAATCTCACAGATATAATGTTAAGCAAAATGATATGCATTGTATGATTCTATTTGTATTAAATTTAAAATCAATCACAACTAGTTTATTGTGTTAGAAGTCAGGATACCTTTGCGGGGGATTGTGAGTGGGGGGTATATGGGGCATGAATCTGGGGGTGCTAGTTATGTTCTGTTTCTTAATTTGGATGATGGTCACATGGAAATTTGTTCAGTTTTAAACTGACAATATATGCAGTATTCTTTATGTATGTTATCTTTCATTAAAAAGTTTACTTTAAAAATATATAGCAGCCATCTATGAACAGAATATTATTAGAAAGACTTTCATGCAATGGATATATTTTGGGAAAAAATTATTCTCATATATTCCTTTTAAAATATTATTATAATAGCTTCATCTTAAAAATTGTACATTGCATAATGTCTCCAAACAATACCTTCTTGGAAAAAGTGTTATTTTAATAACTATTAAATAACTATCATAGTAATTTGAGTACTCAGGCTACCCTCTTGATGACTAGGAATCTTTCTATGTATGTTAAGACAAGCTACCTTTACTTGTTTTCTACTCCTTCCCAAACACATATTTCTGGGAAGCATCACGCATATTTGAAGTAAATCAGTTTGCTATTTTGTTGTTTGACAAGATCAAAGCTGTTTTTCTCACGAACCTGGGATATAGTACAATAGAATGAAAACTATTTCATAGAGTATATTTAAGAAATAAGAGATTATACCCTTTTCTTATTGAGTAGTAAAAGGATTTCATGTAACAGTAGGGTTCCTTTCTGAAAATTTGAAGAAAAAATGTAAATTGGAAATGATATTCATTGCCATATAATTAATGAAACTTCCTGCTTTCAAAGAATTGATGTTTCTTATCAAATTTGAAAACTAAAGACCATGGCCAAAATGTTCTAATTTATATAGGATTTTTGTATTCTTTCCGGAAAGGGTATAACTTATACAGCAACCAATGCAACATTATTGCTATACAAAAATTTGTTTTTCAAAATATCATTCCAATCCATATTTGAATCAAACCATGTGAGGACTCCTGTTTCACCATGTTCATTTCAAGGACACTTAAACTAGGTATCTTGTGATAACAATTTTCTGCCAGTATCACAGCTGGTTGTTTTACTCAGCTGCACATAACTGCAGTATTTTCTTAAAGCTTTGAAACTCCTGAATGAGAGGTGGAGCACTAACTGTAGATATTTAATGTATTAAATTTCTAAGACTTCAAAGGGAGCATAATTAACTCAATGCAGCATAATTGCTCCAGGGACAGAAAAAAAAGGGATGCAAACAGAATTGATATGCCTATTTTTCCCCTTAGCAATTACATGACAATGCTAAGTGAGCAATTTCTTTTAAAAAACTCATTCTTTTGACTTTTAAGTTGATATTTCCCTTGAATATTTTAACAACTTTCCATGCCAACTTATAAAGTAGAGAAAGCAGTGAAGTTGGGAGTTCTGCTATTTCCTTCTTTGGCCAGAATTTCTTCCAGAGCCTTAACCTCTCCTTGTCTTAGGTGCTTACTGAACTTGGCTGTCTCTCTGCCCTCATCATAATCTTTAGTTTCTCTTTCTTTCTAATTTCCAAATCCATCAGTTTCTTTCAAGTTTCATCTGCCTTTCTGTCCATGATATACTCTGTGGTTAAGTCATTTCTACAAATACTTCTCTCAGGATCCAACAATCATATATCCATTTGACCTGCTGACAACTTGCATGACCAGTTTCAAACTCTGGGTGTCCCCTACCACCTGCTATCGGCATTGGCTGCAGAGGTGCTGAACACTGCTGGAGGAGGCTAGTGGATAATATCAATTAGATCTAAAGAGGCCTTTAATTTTCTCGACTATAAATTTGGAATTGGACAAAATGTTACATGTTGTATTTCCCAAATCTGAAATGCCATGATCTAATATTATTTCTTAAAAATCATAGCAATTGTTTTTTAAAGTCCCTTATGTTTGCTTAGTTTTAATGTGTAAAAATCTGAAAGCATATTTTGGAACTTTCAAATCAAGAAGATTAAAGGGGCGAGGGGGAGGAGGGGACGGGTATATGCATACACAACGAGTGCAATGCGCACCATCCGAGAGATGGACACACTTGAAACTGGGACTTGGGGGGAAGGGGGGGCAAGGGCAACATACGTAACCTAAACATCTGTACCCCTATAATAACAAATGATAAAAAAAAGAAGATTAAAGGAGGTCACCCACAAAATCCCATTGAAATACAAAGGATTAAATAGGTATATAAACCAACGACCATGCGAAAAGATAAAGAGGCCATCAGAAAAGTGTTTTTCAATAAATTCCTGAAAAACAAAAAGCAGAGGAAGCAGTGATATCCGATGAAGCACAGTAGCAGGAGTCGTAGACCAGACACCATCATAAACGGCAGCAGCTGAGACTAAAGCCTCTCTCCTGCCGAGACCTAGGAACCTCAACACTTGGAAAGGCCAAGCCAAGCAGAGGGTAGGAATGAGATGGGGAGCTGAAAAGTATGGGAGTACAGTCCATTCTTGTCATTCATAGTAGTTAAGTCATAAAAACCCCATGAACACCGAATTAGTGAATACTAAACCATTGCTCCTAGGGGAAATGCAGGTTTGGTCCCTGTAAGTCTTTGGTTTTATGTATTTCTATTTAAAGACACTTCATTTAATATATATTGCTGATTCATTAACATTGAACTCATGGCCAACAGCACTATAATTCTTGCCTGAACACAGCGTATTCTTGCCTGAACACAGATGTTTTCTCTGTAAGGCACATCAGAGCTTCGTGTGTGTAAGAACACTAGACAGCACTTCTGCACTAGTTCAGGAGACATTTTAACCAGGATAATTACCCCAAAAAGCACACAAAAAATTGAAAACAGCACTAAATAGACTGCAAAGCACACTTCTTTACAGCAGAGGTGCTGAACCAAAAATGCAGAGAGCAGCTATTTGACCTTATCTGTGAACAACTCAAAGTTTTGCAGCTCTGTGAATTTGTGACCATAAAAGCACTCTGAATATGGATTCTGCAGTTACAAATACATTTTAGTGAGTAGGTGAATTTGCAAATGTGGAATTAGTGAATAAAGAGGACTGATTGTACCTCAACATATGTTGATTCTCACCCACGGTCACATGCAAAATGTCTCTGAAAGCTGACATTCATCCTTATGCAAAAAAATTCATACGCACACACACACACACGTATGTGTGTATATATAATTCTTTTCCGAATAAAGAGGTTACGTGGGTTTTCTGAAGTAAATTGAGGCAACTGAGATTGGCATTATTATCCTAGAGCAAAGACAACACATAAACACACATGCAAAACTAGCATTAACTCCAGGAAAATAGCTATGTCCCATCTGCTCAATCTTAATGATTAGTTACCAGAGTGATGAACTAATGCTGTCGATGTTCTGAGGTAAATGATTTCTAACCCAGGAATTTATAATTAGCCAAATTATTCATCAAGGATGAAGTTAGAATAAATACATTTTCACAAATGAAAAGCATAATAAATTGTACCTTCCACACACCCTTCCTTAAGAAGTTACTTGAAGATATTACCCAATAAAACAGTAAACTAAGAAACTGTAAGACTAAGAAAAGCTGTAAAACTAAGAAACTGTAAGATTCAGGAATTCGTGGACCAGACCCACTAAAATTTATCTAATTTGGGCGCAACACCAGTAATAGAGCAGGAAAGAAAGAGCTCTGGGAGGCAAGACTCCAGTGAGGAAACAAGGAATTTGGAGATTTGCTGTTAAAAACAAGAATTTAGAATTTAAGTAGCCAACAAAGATGAAATGAAGAAAAAAAAATTAATAACTTGAACAGAAACCCTGAACCTGAGTGAGAAAAAAGCTAAACATAATCATATTAATATCTTAAAACTTTATTGTGCAGTGAAAAGTATTTGTAGTGATAAAAATACAGCACAGTTATAATTTTTCATCTTATAGAATCAACTTTTAGCCAAGATATGAAAGATTTATTTCTGGTTACAGAACAGAAAATATATGCTTCTGACACACTCAGTATAAAAGTAAAGCTTTGGATCAGTAAATTTGGGAGGTAGAAGAGTGGAAAAATAGTGAAAGAAAGTTTACAGATACTATATTGTCTATAGTAGATGGTATGGGAATAAAGGCGTAACTGTATTATTTAAATTTATTTAAAATTGTGTTATAACTGCATTGAAAAGATGTGTGAGTGTGGGAGAAATAAATGAGCTAAATCTTTCCTTATATCAGAAAGGAAATAAGCAGGAGATAAGATAATAAATTAACCAATAATATCCGCCAGCACAAGTAAAAACAGAAAAAAATTTAAAGAGCTAAGAGTGACTTAATCTCTCCATTAAAAATTATGAGGAACACTTCATATATGTCAATGGGAAGATCTACTGGATGTTGCTAAGTAAAAAAATGCAAGCACAGAATTTATACCTAGTATATTACTAATTGTGCAAGAAAGAATAAAAAGCATGTATGCGTATGTATGTGTATGTGTATACACCTGGAATGCCACACGAGACAACACGTTATTTGCTTTGTGAGAAGGAAATCAATTGGCTGTTTGAAGAACAGGGCCAGGAGGCCTTTCAGATTTGGAACCATGTGAATGTACAGAATATTCTAAAAAGTAAATGCAAATTAAATTTTAAAAATTAAAAATAAGTAATTCTTTCTGAGAAGAATAATTGGGGGTAGAAAGAAGTGGACAAGGGACTCTTGTTTTTCATTATAAAACCCTGTGTCAAATTTGATTTTTTAACTCTATCCATACCTATCTCTCTGTCTGAATTACTGTTTGCCCACCGCTGTCTGCCTGATGAATGCATATTCACTTTTCAAGATTCTGCTGAAGCAACTTATCTGCGAAACTTGTCCTGACCCCAGCTAAGCTCTCTGCAGTTCGTCAGTTCTCCTTCGGTATTTCAGAACCCCATTCACCATCACTATCACAGCATTTTTCTTTCATGCTTTATTATTTAATTGTATGCCTGCCTCCTCCTCTAGACTGAATGACACTGTGGGTCATTCAGAAACGATGCCTCTCTGTGCCTCTGGAACTTCAGTGGGTTCTTTTGAAGGCAGAGCTGCCTGCCTTTCGAATGAACAGCTTCCCCTAAGTGGGGGCACTCCTAGAACCCAGGAGAGAGCTGAGAGATGTCTGAAAACAGCTAATTTGATTCAGGAACCCCCATGCAGGTCAGAGAACAGTACTATGCAGCCAGCTCAGGAAGGAGGTGGAGGTGGCAGTGGTTCACATTCCTTCTGTCAATCCCACATTGCTGCTTGAGGCATTTGTGGAATAAACTTGTCTACAGTTTGGAGACATAAAATCAATGACTGTAAAAGACAAGTTACTGGAAAAGAAATGGTGGCTGAGTGGGGAAAGTCAGAGAAGGCTCTCATGAAAGAATCACAAGCACAGATTTCATGTGTTTGGGAACAAAGATGGGATCAGCACATTTTTACAAGCATCAAAGTTCGTAATTGAGGACAGGGAGCCAAGGTGAGACTACACGTCAGGATTATATTGGTCCAAATCGATTATCAGGAATACAAGGATGGTCAGAGAAAATTCCTTTAACAAAGTCTGAACTGATTTCATCTACCTTTGAAACAGCAATTTCAGGTTATTCGTCATGACTAGCCCTTCCCTGGTAGAGAGCTTCCTGAGTTCTAACACTCTGGGATCTTACCTCATCAGTATTCCCTCTCCATTTTACAATCTCTCCCTTTTCACTGGTTGCTTTTCAAGATCTGTACAAAAGGTTTAGCTTGTTCTATCCTAAAAATGAAGCGGATCTGCCTGCTTCTGATATCCATCACCAGAGTTTTAAAAAGACTTTTTAAACATAATTTATCTTTACTTTCATCACTGAAGTTCTTAACAGACTAGTCAACATGCCCACGTTCATCCAGTTCTTCCTTGGCCCTTTGCAGTCTTGCTCCACACCCTGCCTCTGGGCTTTTGTTCATGGTCTTCCTGCTGCTTAGATTGCTCTTCCCTCCTTTCTGTGCCTGATCCAAGTCCGCATGTCCTTTAGTGCTCAACTCAAAATGCACCTCTTTCAGGACACCATCTATGACCAACTCCTTCCTTAACACTGTTCCCCCCTTGATAGGCAGCTCCGTGGCTCAGGGTAGGTGTGTGTGTGTGCTACCAGTGCATACAGCTTCTAATGCTGATGCTCTTTGTCCTTCCCCAGCATCAGGCTGCATGCTTGAGGAAAGGATCTAGATATTCATCACAATTATGTGGCACTAGGGCCTAACATAGTTTGTAGGATAAACTGGATAGTGAATCTATGTTTGTTAACCTGACTGAAAAAAATAACCTGTGTCAGCACTGATCTTTCTCCTGGACTCCGGTCATGAGCTCACAACTACCCTTTCTGGGAACTGTGCTTAAGCACACAAACTCCAGAGGCAAACTGCTTGGAATCAATCCCAGATCTCCTTGTACTAGTCATGTCATAGTGACAATTTACTTCAACTCTATGTGCCTCAGTTTCCTTATTTGTAAAATAAAGTTAATAACAATGCATAAGCTTTTTATGAGGATTATGTAAGTTCATCATGTATAAAGACCTTGGGAAAAGAGGTATTAAGTAAGTAGCGTAAGTGTTAAAACACAGTTATGATGAACTGGCTAGTCTACTGCTAGCTCAAATTTCACATATTCCAAATTAAACTCTCAGACCTACTCCTCTGCCTTATTTGATCATAACAATTAATGAATGGCGCCTGTTATGGGTTAAATTATGTCATTACTGCCCCACTTCCCAAATTCATACAAGGAAGTCCTAACGCCCAGTACCTTAGAATGTCACCTTATTTGGAGATAAAGTCTTTGGGGAGGTAATCAGGTTAAAATGAAGTCACTAGGGTGAGCCCTGATCCAAAATGACTGGCGTCCTTACAAAAAGGGAAACCTGGACACACAGACATGCGCACAGAGAGGACGACATGAAGAGACATGGGGAGAAGACAGCCATCCATAAGCCTCCACATAAGCCTCCACAGCTGTGAGACAGTAACTTCCTGTTGTTTAAGCCGCACGGTTGGTGGCATTTTGTTATGAAAGTCCTAGCAAAAGAATACGCCACCATTCTCTCCTGGTATCCAATGTAAAAACTTCAAAATTTTCTCTTGTTCTTCATCTCCTGACCACAATCTGCCCCAGAGTCACCCTCATCCCTATGGTCCTGTGTTCCGTAACCAGCCCTGCACACAGATCGTCATCTTCTCTATCTGAAAGGGGGTGATCACTTCCTAAGGCTCCCCACCTGCAGACACACTCGATAGCAAAAGCCCTGATCGTGTCATCCCCACTGTAAGCCTAGTGCTTCTGATTACTAAAGATAGAGGGATTGCTACCCTGCCATTAGAGGGCTTTTGTCATTTGGTATAAATCCACGTTTCACAGAATGTGGGCTATTGCTCTTCTTCATATTTCCTACTGTTAATCCACATCAAACTACCTGCTCTACTGTGAGCATACTATCAGGGCCTGTGCCTCTGCTTATTTTGACATTATTTTCACTTTAGCAAGCAGTTTTTGAGCATCTACTATGTGTCAGGTACTGTGTTATGTGGTTGAAGAAGTGATTTAGAAGTTAACATTTCTTGAGCATCTACTAGGTCAGGTCCTCTCCCCCAGAAGGTATATTATAGGATATCTCATTAATCTACATTATACTATTAATATTTTAAAATCAATATATTATTCTAATTTTACCGATGAAAAAATAGAGGCTCGGAAATGTTAAGTGATTTGCCCATAGCACGTGACCAGAAAGTGGCTGAGAAGGACTTATATTTGTCAGCTCTATACCACTTTTGTAAATTCCTACCCATGGCACAAAGTGCAGCTCAACTATGCCTTTGCAATGAAGCTTTCTTTGATCTCCCCAGCCAGAAATGACCACAGATGCGTCAAGCTCATCCATTGCAATTTTAACACTTCAATTCATATTACATGTCTCTGTGTACTTGCTCTCAATCTTCTAGAAGATTTTGTGTTTCTCGAAGGAAACAACCAACCCCTGAAAAATTGGAAATATTCTTTCTATTATGGAAAAATCTAGTGGTTCAATTTATTTGCTAACCTTAAGAGTCAAAGTTTTATATTTGTCCTTAAACTGCATAACAAAGTTCCCTATCAAAATAAAAAAAATTGGTATTACTGATAGTTTTCTACAAGTTTTATTCTTCTTAGTGATTTATATTCTTCTCAAGTTTTTTGATACCAATTATATTACAGAGTGTCAAAGAACTTCTAACACATTCCTAATTTGGAGGCTTTATGGCAGCACTTTGGGAGCTAACAGAAGCATAATGGCAAAGTGAGGAAAAAAGTATTAATCAAATAAAGTCATCAAAATTAAAAACATTAACAATAAAACCCATGTGAAAGTATGTAATGCCATGACCGGGTCTATCACTATATAAAATTAAAAACTTGAAGTAAGGCAAAAAGGACTTCACAATAATCCTTTGCAAGGCAGTAAACAGCAGGCATTTTAAACATAGAGATGTTACACCAATCACTAGAAAGTCTTAATTGTATTTTTACAAAGTTTCAGAGCTTCTATCCAAACGAACAGATACAATTAAAAGTTTGAACATGCAGCATCTAAAATGTACAATGTTCATCACCTTGTAGAGTTTCAGACACTTTTAATTATTTGTCTTGGTACAGAGTTCACAGAGAAGTAAGCCTGCTATATGTTTTTGTAAAAGTAATCATGTTTAGGCAATAATATCTCGATTCAAGTAAATCTTTTCTCAGAAGCGAAATTTTAACTTGAAAAATTAGTTAGAGAGTTGTGCACTTGTGAATTCATTCTTGAACTTGCTAGATTCATTTAGGTCGACAGCACTTTTAAAATCCCATAAGACTTCTTAAACAGCCCTGGCTATGTGCCTAAACATATATACATACAAACATTCTCAGCAATTAACTGGACAGTAAGGGGTAAATGAGATGAGCAAGGAATTCATTGCACTACCTTCATTAGTGTTAATGAGAGTTGTGTAGTTAATTCCCTCACATTGCTCTTAATTTTCATCTCCTCTGTGGGATCTGTTCTGAAGCATTTAATTTTTCCACCCTAGCCCTATCCCATGAAAATTTTTACTCACCTCAGTAATGAAGGATTTGGCCGTGGCAGGATTCATAACAAGGATGGCTCGCCTAAGAGTGTCTCGATAGCGATTCAATTCCTCTATTCTCATGGTATCGAAGAGAGTGGTGATCATTTTATTGATATTGTTTTCTACCTTCTGAAGTGCAACATCCATCCCCTGCTGAGATACTTTGTCCAAAAATTCCTGTATTCCACGGATATCTAGAAACATCAAAAGCCCAACAAAATGTGAATTACAGCACAGAAGGGAGACAAAAGCTCTTTCACTTACATCAGAATAGTTTAGTGTCCAACATTGCAGGCTGTCTGAAATTATTAATTGAGTAGCTGATGCAACTCCCAAATATGTTTAAGATTTTGCATGATTTAATATGTTTACATGGAAAATGTAGGAATTGTTATTTTAAAAATGGATTTCTTTCTATCCACACAGATTCTAAATTATCTCAACACTGGAAATGTTGAAACAAGATAGAAGGAGGTAGTTGGGGGGAAGCCTCACTTCCCTAAAGCAAAACCTGAGAAGAAGGAGAGTATATTCCCTATTTTCCTTAGCATTAAAGAGCTTTAACCCGAAGTAAAACATGAATATCACTGATGACAGATGAATCTGAATCAAGATTATCAACATTTCTTAAAATAGACAGCAGTATCACTAAACTTGACTTTTATAATCTAGTTAGAAAGCAAATTTTGAAAGGTTATATTCAAAGGGTCTCAGGTCACTTAAACCACAAATAAAATAGCTATATTTTTGCCTATTTTATGAGTATTTACACTTTAGCACAAATCTGAAGAGCTTAGTAGGAGAGTTTTCTCTTCAAGAATACAGATAAAGTACTTTAACTTTAAAACATAAATTGTCAAAACATATTTCAGCATTTTACAAAATGTTAAGCAACACTTTTGAATGTATGATGATTAGCAAAATATGCACATACCTATTCCAAAATAAGCAGAGTTCTGAAAAGTTACCAAAAAGTCCAGTGTCTACTTCACATTTAAATAAGAAAAGTAAAATTCGGTCTAAATAAAGTTTACCGATTTGTAGTTTGATGTGTGTTTAAGTAACAATAAGTGTCTGAAATGTTACAAATATTTCTATCTAGTACCACACTGGTTGTTTACAAAAGAAGTCATCTGAAATAAATATGATTAGAAGGTATACCTGGCACAATAGTCTTCAGATAGCAGATTTGCTTTTGCTATATCATAAATTATATTTTTCATTATACATCCAAGGCATAAAATGTTTAAAGGAAAAATATTGGAAAAAGATAAGAAATAAATGGGATTGTAGAGAACTTATTATGAGTAGATTATATCTCAAAATCTCTAATTGTGTGTGACTGAATGAGTTTAAAAGTTGCTTCTCAATGGCAACAACTAATTTTTGTATTTTTCAATACATTAATAATTAAAAGCAATAGATGAGGCCATAGAACAAGAAAATAAATAAACACAAATTTGGAAATTGACATTTACTCAGAGCAAAAGTAACTGAGTAACAAAAGGGACAAAAAACTTATATTTACAAGGTTACAAATTAATTTTTTTAGAAAAGAAAACCTTTGCTTTCTTTTCTGATTGCTTTTATTTTAAAACAATTACTGTAAATATTGTATGTTTAGTTGTGTGGTGACTCTCAAAATCTTTGCATTATATATCCTGTATAAACTCTACCTTACATTTCTTATCCTAATTATATTATAAACCCAGGATGTCAAAGCAGGTTAAAACAACAAAAGCCTCAGCTAAAGCAGAGCATGAGATACAAAAGCTGAAATAATAAAGGTATTAAGTATTTATTCAATATTGAATTCAGAAAGTACGTAAGGGTGTAAGACCATGAAGTATATCAGCAAATACACATTCCCACACTGAGACAGACAATAAGTAAATAAACTTATAAACACAAATCACACTGGATACTTGGAAGGAAACAAATAAGGGTGCTTTGGTGGATGACAATAGGGTGGGAGAGGTTCTATTTTAGCTAGAATACTCCAGGAAGATTTCTCTGGTAAACTTGTATTTAAACTGTGTTCTACAGGATGAGAAGACATTACCTAGGAAAAGAGACAGGGAGAGAAGATAACAGCTCAGAAAACGACCCGAGGCAGTGAAGAGCTTGCGTATGAAGAATTTATGGGATTCCAGTTTGGTTGTAGCCTAGCTAATCAGAGGTGAAGTTGGATGGAGTGGGAGGGTCGGATTGTATAGACCCTTGTGAGAAGCAGAAAGAGGTTTTGATTTTATTCTAAATACAGTTTTCATTGATTTTAAGTTTTACCTGGAGGATCTGCCTTAAGTGGATGATCATTTATGTGTGCAGAATGAAAAGCAGTTTAAGCCTGGAAGTGACTTGTTTGATTGTATGATTCAAATGGAGCTGGTTAATTAATTTCCCTTGATTTAAAACAGTATGACATTTTTTTAGCTTTTATTTTTGATCAGAAGTGTTAATATCATGTATGCTGTCAGTTGGTCAGAAAAGTGATGCGTTACAAGATTACTATTACCTCTCTGCTTCTTTACTTTGGAGTTCTGGTTGTTACTTCCTAGACATGTGATTGTATAATTTTCTGAAAATATTTCCTGATCTGTAAATGAAGATATACTTATCTTATAGAAGTCTTCAATGATTAAATTAATGGGGTTGCCTGTGTGCGCGTGTGTGTGTGTGTATGTGTACAAAATACAGTGTAAGGTCTACTATTATTAACATTATTATTGTTAATAATAGTACACAACTGTTTGATAAGAAACCAACCCTCCCCACTTCAATAGGGGGAGCCAAATCTACTAATGGCTGCTACTCAAAACAGCAACCATAAAGTACACGGCCGACTCTTGGAATGTAGGAGTTAAACAGAAATAGTTTTGCCTATGTGAGCAAATTATACCGAATGACACTCAATACTCAAGTGGAAATTGGTAAGTTCCATGAGAGAAGAATCTGAATTATGCTGTTTATTGCTGCTCTGTGTAAAAGAGCCACTGAAAGAGACAGTGGGACTTTGGTTTTGTTAACTGAACATGAACATAATCAATCACTGCAATCATTCAGCTTCATCATCAGTATATTGACAAGCTGGCAGCCAACGAGCTAAGTTCCACATGTTACAGAAATAAAAAAGACATGGTGCCTGACCTCAAGGAACTTCCAAGCAAGTTGCTGTGACTAGCTGTTATTTACTGATAACAAAAAGCAAAAAAGTACTTTTGGTAGTTGCCAGTAATTATTAATTCTACTGACCAGATAATTACATATTATAACAGCAAGTCGTGGAGGCTCATTACCTGAGTTACGAAACATAAGACTGGGGGGAAAAGACATTTTTTCCTAGGCACTATGAAGGAATTTGTGGTAGGCAAAATAATGGTCTTTCAAAAATGATTGCATCCTAATCCCTGTAATCTGTGACTATGTTAGGTTACATAGCAAAGACGAATTAAGGCCGCAGATAGAATCACAGTTGTATTTAATTAGCTGACCTTAAAATAGGGAGAGTATCTCATATTATTTGGGTGAGTCCAGTATAATCACATAATATTTAAAATTGGAAGAGAGTGGTAGAAGAAGAGAGCCAGAGGGAGATCTGACTCCTTGAAGAACGGGTTGAGACTTGCTGAACCTTCAGAGAGATGCACAGTTGCTGGCTTTCAAGATGAGGGAATTGATTCCCAGTGAAGAAAGGGGAGTGATCTCTAGAAGCTGGAAAGTGCAAGGAAATGGATTCTCCCCTAGAGCCACAAGAAAAGAACACAGCCTTGCCAATACTTTGATTTTGGCCATTGAGACCCCAGTTCAGATTTCTGACCTACAGAACTATAAAATAATAACTTGGGTTGTTTAAGCCTTTGTATTTTTAAAATATATTTTATTTTATTTTTATAGATTTAGGGGATACAAGTGAAGTTTTTTTTTACAGGCATATAGTAAGTATTGGTAAAGTTAGGGCTTTTACTGCAACCAACCCCCAGAACAGTGTACATTGTACCCACTGAGTAATTTTTCATCCCTCATCCCCTCCCACCCTCTCAGCCTTCTGAGTCTCCAATGTCTGTTATTCCACTCTCTATATTCATGTGTAAACATTATTTAGCTTCCGTTTATAAGTGAAAACATGCAGTGTTTGACATTGTGTTTTTGAGTTTTTTCACTTAAGATATTGTTCTCTAATCTCATCCACGTTACTGCAAA
>RJWJ010027259.1:0-22382 GCA_004363605.1 Indri indri
AGAAAACATAATGGTAACAGTAGTATTTCCAACTGGAAATGCAGTGAAGTTTCCATAAAAACACGTCTCAGGAGAGTGTGTCATGTCTATTATATGTTCTTGGTCCAGACTGATGGATTATTAATAGAAAAACAATAATAGAAAAATAATAGGAACTATTACTGTGTGGCAGGCAACACAATAGGTCCTTTTACTCCTCATCTCTCTGTCTCATAAAACCCATAATCCTGGTATCTCCATCTCTAAACAACCCCTCAGAGTTATGTGGCTCCCTGTGGCAGAGAATGCAGGTGAAGGTCTTTGCATCCCACTGCTCTGAAGACTAAAACCCTCAGCATAGCAGTGGGCAGACTGCTGCAAATGGTCAGGCCCCTGGGAGCACATCCCCACCCCTCTTGTGACAAAACCAAGGGGGATGCAAGCAGAGCCTGTGGAAAATCTTTTTGCACTTTCACTTGTATAAAATAAATGCAAACACATTGATATTTTCATGTCAAAGAATATTTAGCATTATATTAATAAAAGCATTGCCTACCTACCTAAAAATGTTATGCAAATGAAGTGCATACCCCTCAGGGCACAGGGACTTATCATCAAAGCCAGCTCAGTTTACAAAGGAGCCAGCTGTTTCTTCCCATTAGGCTCCTCAGTTGGTCTTACCAGGACCATAAGGATACTGTATAATTTTGGATTCAGAAAATGAAAAGTAAACATCAAGAAAACATTTCAAACATATAATTTTCCTCTGAGGTTGCCATTCAGAGCCCTTGTCTAAAAATCAGTGTTTTCTACACACCAATAGTTAAAGAGACAAAAGGTATATTCTTCCAACTTTGCACGTCATTTATGACAATCAGTTGTAACCGACAGGAGAGGATTCTGCACCGGTAGGTAAAACATAAGAGGGATAAATTTTTTTGTAAGAGTGATTAAAACCAAGTTTTTTAAAAAAATATAAAATTGATTGAGGGATGTCGCACTTGCATAAGCCCTGGGAGAGCTAAGAACACATGTGGGACATTTGTAGCACTAAACAGCCCACAAACTGAACGGCAGGTGGGTGCCTAATACACCGAATACATCATACTTGATGCATGGACACAGCGCTGCCTCCACCCCAGCACCTTGCACCCCTCTTGGTGCAAGCGTAACACTGACAAGGGGGCCCTAGGAACACAGCAACGCCAGGCACGTGAACCTCGGAGCAGCTCTCAAGGGCCATACACCAGGGCTCCCTTCTCCCCATGCTCAGCTTGTCCCTGCTCTAGACAAGCACCTGTGATAGCCCATGAGTGTAGTGCCCAGCACATCCCAGCCAGCAGAGCCCACTAACCTGCAGGGAAGGGGAAGAGGCAGTTAAAGAATCCACCAGCTCATTAGAGAGGCTCTCACAGCTGGGAGCAGGGGCTGCCTAAGGTTACCAGCAGAAAACACAATTAGCAAATCTGTAGGTCTGGATTCCTTGTAGCTCCTACTTTGAGGGAAGCTCATTTATTGGGCAAAGCAGAGCTCTGTACTTTCATTAAATTTACCAGCCAAAGACACAGTGAGCTGAGTCAACACGCAGTACAAAAGGGAAGCTTTTAAAGGTTTATTAATTCATAAGCCAGTATCAAGGCAGAACATCTTGCTTTAGGGAGGGAAGAATCTGGATTTGACTCCTTATATTAATTCATAAATGCTTTAACTATGCTCAACAACAGCTGAGTTTGGTCTTCTATCAAACACCACGTATCTCTTTCAAAAAATAAAATCCCCGCTAAGAGTCTCAGCAGGTCTGCATCCTGGCGATGCACATACTCGTGCACCGCTGCAATGAAACAGGTAATATAAGGAGCGTCCAATATGAGGATTAAGTTGTACAGATGTTTGCAAGTGGACTATTTTTTAGCAAAATTCTGACGAGAAATTCAGGCAGTTCAGATACGGTGGAGCAACATCATCTGCCACCCTGCAGGAAGCCAGACAGGTGGCTTTGGCAAAGGAGGCTTTGGAAGCTGAGTTCTACACTTCCACGTGGTATAGCAGGATGACCACAGCTTGAGGAGCTGGACACTGGACAAGAGACCTTCATGTGACAATCTCACCTATGAACTGGGGAAGACAGTTGCTGTCCTGCCAACTTCAGGGACCTCGATGGGAGTTCAAACCTCCTGGTGTGCAACAGGCCCCTAGAAAATGGCATCAGACAAGTGACTAAAATGCAGAAATAAGGCAAGTCCTTGTGGAGAACAATTCTGTTCCCTCTTTTTAGAAAAATTTATGACCAAAAAAATCATCATCCCCAAAATGTGAAACATTATGGTAAGTAAAAAGTTTACATGGAAATATTCCAAATTAAAATATTTTTTCAGTGTTTTTCAATTTAAATTAGTCTAATTTCCAAACTCGTTTTCATTACTTTCCTGAATGCTGTGAAATTCACACACTAACCTCATTCAGGACACAGTCTTTGACCATGGCTTGCTCCATTGGAACCAACCGAATATATCTGAGCAGTGGTAAAGCGTAGCCATTGAGGGGGTTTTTAAACCACGAGAAACACTCAGACTTCGGCACCCCAATTAACATTTTTAAATCCACTTGGGTGATTTGGCTCTTGCAGGAGATTCACAATTCACTCTCCCCATGTGTGATATTGTTAAAACACTGTTAACCATTATGATGCAATAAGTTGTTTGGGCACAGAGTAGGAGGGAGAAAGTTTTCAATTCCACCCAAAACCAATTCTCTGTGATAACTATAGACAGCAGGATGGATGGGCTGGCAGAGCAATGGGAGATCCCAGGAGGGGCTGCCCCAAGTGGCCAATGTCTAGACCCTGGCTGCAGTCAGTCAGTCTCCCCTCTAATGGTTTGTGCATTGAATATTAGTGGGTTTTGCTCTTAATTAAGGGGTTCTAGCTAACAAAACTATATTTAGACTAAAAAATTTAGCCACATGAACAAAAGTATACATGTTGGCTATATTATCACTCTCATCCAAGACTATTTTTATATACAACTGCCAAGCCATTACGTTTGTAAAAGAAAAAACCAGCCAGAACTGATTCGGGGATGTGCAGCTTTGCCAAGTGCTGGAAGATAGCTTTAACTTCATGCCCACTCCCACACACACATGCACGCACTATCTGCTCACACACAGCTGGTTTTCCCATCACGTTCTTTAGCCTTAGTTTGCTACTTAAGTGTTTAGCTGCTCAGGCTATTTACATGTAATTATAAAGTCAATATATTTGGTAGTTCTCCTCTTCCAGGTCTCTGACTCTTCAGGCCGCACAGCACTTAAGATGAGGCTTCCTCAACATCCTAAGCAAGCTCCCTTCCACCCACCCACTCCCCCAAGCCAGGAAGGGAGGGAGTTCCACATTCCCAGGGGCTACTCTGAGGGCCTCGGCAAGGGATCCTCCCTCCCACCTCTGCAGGAGGGCACCTGCTATGAATGAGCAGAAGTGGCCAGGCATGGACAAGGAGAACAGACACAATGTAAGTAAAGAACATCAGCACCCTGTTTGCAACAGGGTGTTACAAGCAAAGCCCTGGTTATGGCCCACCTTTGGGATTATAGTCTACCTGTCCCTTCCTCCCCTTGGAATTCTGAAGGCTGTTTTTGGAGGTCAGAGCTGTCCTGGACACACACAGGTCTCGAGGGCCTGCACCTTCTCCGTGCCCAGGACTGCATGGAGACTGCACTCTGGAGCCCAGCCTCTAGACAGGCCTGCATCAAGTGCACCCACGGCCACACTGTGGAACCCCAGACAACTGTCTGTGAGTATGCTCAGAAGCAAACTCAGGACGTGCTTTTCAGAGACCCAGAAACTGCCAGGGACAGCCGTTGCCAGGACCCTGGTGGGAGGGAAGGGAGCCACGTGCCCACCTACCCATCTGCCCACTTATGCCAACGCCCCACCTGGCCCTCGCCAGTCAGCAATGCGATCATGTTGGCGAAGGTCTCTGTCCCTCTGCCTCCATCCCGCTCTTAATGATCATGTGATCGCGGCTGGGCGGAGGGGACATGAGCAAAGGGATCTGTGTGACTGCGGATCAGGCCTCAGGCAGGGCTGGAGCCGATGGAGTCCACAAGCCTGCCAAGGCAGAGCAACAGACAGAAGGAAGCTGGTCCCTGATAACGTGGCGCCTCGGTACCAGCCCTGAATACCAGCGTGGACTTTTAGCTACGAGAGAGAGACAACTATCTCCTCCTTAAGCCATTAACACTTTATGTTCCTCAAAATAATACCTCTTAACACCTCCCAAATCTGCAAAGAACTGAGCTGCAAGGCTGGCAAGCCATGTCAAAGCATATCAGTTCCAAATATTTTAGTGCCAGCTGATCTGTCTGTTCTCATATAGTCTGGCAAAAACAAGATCAAACAGCAATTTAAGAAAGTTGATTTTTTTGAAGAAAGGATCTAGAATATTGTGGGAATACTTTGAATCAGATGATTTTTGAGCTCACAAGTCTTAAGATCATCTTATCCAACTCCCTGCACTAACCAACCGGAAGCAGAGGTTGTTCTAACTGTAGCACAGGCCACAAATCAATGACACAGAAACCTACAAAGTAACATCCCTACCTCCAAGGAGCTCAGAATTCAGTGGGTCAGAAGGACAAGCAAATGGAAAATCCTAATCCTGTGTGCGGGTTTCTTACAGGGGAAAGCACAGGGCCACCAGGGAGCTAGTCCCGGAAGAAGGCCTTGGATGGGCAGCCCGGCCGCAGCTGGAAGAACAAGCAGGCGTCCTTCTGAGAGAGAAGGAGAAAAGCCTGCCAGGCCAAGGTGAGAGACAAGGCCTGAGACCTGGGCGAGGTCAAACGGAGAGGGAAAAAACCAGAGACTGGAGCCTCCCATCCACTGCCATGGCCACACACAGCTATTTCAATTTAAGTGGATAGAAATTAAATACAGTGAAAGATTCAGTTCCTCCACTGCACCAGCCACGCAGTGTCTCTGTTGGGGCAGCACTGACAGAGAACATTTCGCCCTGCGGGGAGTGTTACCACACACCCCTGGGTTGGGTGAACGTGGAGGAGCCCTGTCGGGATGGGCCTGCAGATGCTGCAGGTAAGTTTAATCTTGCAAAACTGGCACCAGGGCCCAAATCTTCTTATCCCTGAGCCAGTGCTCTTTCCACTAACTCTCCCTGTCTGACTTTGACAGGAGAAAGTCAAATAGGATTAACAAAGGAGCAGAAGGCATTCTGAATCAGGGAAGGATACCCTGCTGGGCCCAGAAGGCCACTTACCCCTCAGCTGCACACAGTGGGGGTGTGGGCAGGTCCACAGGTATCCACGGAGAAAGGACAGCAGGTGCCCTGGCCGCCCCAGTCTGGGGGAAGTGAGAGTGTCCCTCAGGCAAGGGCTCCTCATGGGGGTTCTTGGGCAGTGAACACTGCATGGCACCCAGGAGAGAAGATGGGGGCAGGGGGCAGGGGGGATTTGGGTCATTTTCTTAAGGGATAAGGTCTTCAACAATTTCTTGAAGTCAATTGGTGTCTTCCTAAATGGCTTGGTTTGGTGGAGGTGGGAATTGGATCTATAAAAGTATTTGTGCAAAAGCATTTAGGAATCTGTCTAATCAAATGTATCTAAGTAAAATACATTCTGACAGTTGCTTAAAAACCTTTTTCTCTTTTTTTCTTTTTTTTAATAGAAATGTTTTTAGCTGGGGGATTATTCTAATTGGACTTGGCTTGTAGAAGACATGACCCTGGCAAGCAGCAGCTCACCACCTGATGAGGGAGAACATGTTAAAACCCGAAAAGCCACGGAGTATCTCCTGGCTGGGAAGAGCCATCTTTCTCTAGAGGGGTTGCTCAGAAGCATAGGGACAGTCCCTGAGACAGGCAGTAGGGATTGCATATAATCCAACTGGAGACCAATCGTCTTTTGTCACACCAGGGTACACAACAAATGCTAGAATAAATAGCACTAGGTCTTGAAAGCAATGACTATCATTAGCTTTGCAATAAGCAACTGAAATCATACCAAGTACACATAAGAAAAAAGTTTAATACTACTCCAGGATGAGACAGGTGAAAAAGAATTATGGAAACATGAAGGAAAAGTGATATACGCTACCCATCAATTCAGGTACAAAAAGCCAAATACGATGTTTCAATACAGAAACACTCAACAGATGAAGAGGAAGTCAGAACACAAATGTACAAAATGGGGAGGTGTGAGAACTAAAATTTATAACAATAAATGAAAATCAAGAAACCACAAAAAGGTATATTATCAATATATCAATATATATCAATAATGTAAATCAACATTAAATATAGTATTTTAAGTAGAAAAAAGTACAAAGATAAAAACATGTAGAAGCCTTCAGTGGGTCATGAAACATCAACTCTGTGTTCTGCTACAGTATATGGTAACTGGAAAAAAAGGTATAACTAAAATTAACCAACAAATAAAATTCACAGACTTCATAATTAAATGTGGATGGGGAGAGGATGAAGGGATATAGGAAAATACTACATAATAAATACACACTCTGTTAAATGTTTTTAACTGAGCTCAAGCCTAAATCAGAACCAAGTGTTACTATATTTCAGATCTGCATGTCTTTGACCTAAACATTACTTTTATATCAAATATTTCTGCTCACTTTTTTAAAACTGTTGACCAATTGAAAAATTAAATTTAATCATGAATTTAATAACAAAGCACAATAGGCCTAGAAACCTAAACTGCTTATTATGGTGTATATTCTATAATCATTGTTTTCTCAATAATTATGGGAGCACTCTTGGGTATGCACAAATTATGACTCCATTTCCCATCTTCCAAATTACAAAGAGTTCATAGAATTCAGGTCTGCATATACGTGGGGGCTGTCACTCATTGCCTGGGTCATGGTCCCACCCAGCAATGATCCTCTCTACCTGTGCAATGGAGATCATGAGAGAACACAGGAGGGACTGCAGGCTGGAGTTCCTGGAGGTAAATGAGACTTAACATTTACAAAAACCTTTAAACCAGATTGTAATCACACTTCAGTTCCATCATCCTCACACAAGCACTAAGAAATAATAAAAATGCTTTGAGATTATGTGATATTGTGACAAAGAAATATACAACTCCTCTAATTTATTAGTAAAAATTATAATTACAAGAGAATAAAATTCCTAGGTCTACTCTCCACTTTACACTGACCCCTAACTTTGACATTCTTAAATGAATTGCCAAGATAAAGAGTGCTCAGAGGTAATGTCTTTTAAAAAATATTGCTCAAATTAAGTGGGGAAACTTTCATGTAACATATAATTATACATGCTCCCATTTGAAAAAATGTAAACACATTCTCTAAAATATTAGCCAAAAGCAAAAAGGCCTAAAAACCTAAGCTTCTTATTATGGTGTACAGTTGTTAATATTTCCTTAATATTTGCATGCTTATGAGGGTTTATTACAGAATGTTATTGTGGCTGGCCCATGTTACTACCAAGAGTAGCAGCCTTCTATACTTAACATTACGTTGGGTGTTGACAGGACTAGGGTAGCTCAAGTTACCTGCTTCAATTAATTTTTTAAAATTTCTTCTTATTCTAATAACTTGATTAAATAAATACAAATTTATGCAGAGAAATGAATAACAGCTATGTCTACATGAAGCCTACTTTTTGATGAAACTAATCAGCAAACTTCCACTGATTTTTACATAACCATACTACTTGAATGCAGCCATTGATCAAATGCACCAGCTGTTTTGACATTTCATGTCACTGGAGATGATTCTATTCCACAGAAATATTTCTTAGGAAAAAAATCAGGCATTATCCTGACAAATACCCAGCCTTCTGTCCCTTATCGATATAAGGTCCAATGGGAAACTAAGCCCTGAAGTCCCTAACAACGGACTACTGGGATGTCTCCCACAAATGTTCAAACAAACTAAAAGTAAACGTGTAAAGTATAGCTTTAAATACATTTCAAAACTTCACCAAAAGGCAATTCACCGTTGTGTTCCAGAATATTTTGTCTATTATTACACTTCAATTGAGCTCTAAAACTCCCTAAGAGTCACATCAAGTCTGACTCGTTATTTTTTGCACACAACCTGCTTCCTAAAAGATTACTTTTCCCAGACAGTGAAGTTAGTCATTAATGTTTTAAGCAAGCTAATAAAAACATATAATTTCAACCCAAGTAAAAATGTATATGTGTTTTAACAAAGATAACCAATAACTATCAATAATTTAGTCGAATATACCATTAGTGAACATATATTCACCAGCCTACCTTTCCCTTCGGTAATCCTCAAGAAGGGTGTTGGTAGGCCGTATTTTATGATGTGAAATGTCCTTAATTAATTGTACCCAGTCTGACCTGTTTTTACACAAGAAGGAGTGGTAGTTTCAGTCAACAACAACAACAAATTCATCACATCAGTTGTTCAGTACTAAGTGGGAAAATGAAAGCCTACTGAAAGTTTGATTTTATAACCAACCGTTGCAGTATCAGACAGAAAACAGACTTCCCTCCCGCACCGTGCAGACACAGCCGCGTTCTCACACAACAGAGGAGACGGTATGGAGAAGACATGGTAATTTCAGTGAAGAGCCAACAAAATCCAACTGCCACCAACAAGGTACTAAACCCAGAAATTTCACAGCAATATCTATCCTTTATGATGGGCAAGCAATACATGGAAATTATATAAAGTATTCAAAAACCTAATGCCATTTCTTTCCTCAGATTTTAACACAAAATAGCTTATTATTTTAACATGTAATTCTTGTCTGAAAAAATATAAACACACTGATATTTTCTCGATGCCTCTTCACTAAAATCATCAACAAACAACAAATTATAAAATAACTGAGAATAATAGAAGTTAAAAATAATATGCCTACATGTCTTGGACAAAGAAGTCCAAACAAGCAAATCAGATGCTGTAGATATGAAAGAATAAAACGCATCAGTAATAACAATTTCATGTTTTCTTGTCATGTCCACAGCAAAAGTCCTCAGTTTTCTATTGCAACTCAAACGTGAAGGCCAATCAGAGCTCCGCAGGGCAGCAAGAAGGAGCCCCTCCTTTGAATCTTGCTACTCAGTATGGGGCTAGAGAGAGTGCCCCACTCTCAGGATTCCTCTCTCCACTTCTATGATCAGCCTCTCTTGAAGGATTTTACGGAGGCCCATTTTGCCGGCCTTTTAAATGTTCTCTTCTTCATATTTACTTGTAAGGTGACGGTGACAAAATAACTCGGTCTCCTTAAATAGGTTCGTTTAATAGACTAGGAAAGCCACAGATTTAAAAGTACTTCTGTTTCACATTTCCCTATACCATGAAAAAGGACTTCCCACATTTATTTTCTTTTGGGGGAATTTGTTTGTTCAAAGGGAATTATATAACCACCACTAAGTGCACTGCAAAAAAAGTTCTTTTTAACATTCTGGGCTCCAGATTATTTGATTTGCTAACCGGTCTCACTTTTTCCTGGCATTAAAGTGAGGGTTCAAAAAAAGAGCCAGTTTGAAAAGCTTTTACACACTTGGGCTGCACAACTGCCTATGGCACATGGGCAGGGTGAGTCAGTGGGACACAACTGCAAAAGAGATTTGTTGTCCCGAAAGCTGTCTCTTTCAAGTCCAGTTGCTACAGCGGAAAGTGGGCCCGCTCCGTCAGCAGGTGCAGGGCCCACCCCAACCGCTCATTCCATTTGCAAGACTCATAACACATTTGTCCAGGCGAGAGAGGTCGAAGGTCTGCGGCGCAGCGCACTGAAACCTCCAATGTCCACTGGGCCGCGCGACCCCGCCGTGCAGCGGACGCAGGCGGGTGGGATCTGCACGGTTCAACCCGGCTCAGGATGCGGGTAAAGGGCGGGACTGTTTGTTCTGTATCAGGGAAAGTACTCTTTCTGCAAGTGAAATCCTGAATGTGACATGCAGTCCCTACACGCAAGGTGTGAGGACGGCAAACAGAAACCGGGAAAGGTTTGGGCAGAAGCAGGACAGAGAGACAAGGACCGCAGCTCTGACGCGCGGGCCCGCAGCTGGGTCTGCACAGCGGGCGGGTCCCACCCCCACGCCATCACACTGTGGGAAACCCGGGAATAAAGGCAGGGAGGGGGCAGCTGTCAGGAAAACCTCCGGGCAAGCCCTCTCCACGCACCGCGAGAGCGCGGGGCCCAGGCCACTTCGAAGTCCGGAGCCCTCCCCTTCGTGCTGCGCGACGAGCGGACCCGGGGCGGCTGCGCGGCCGCGGGGGCAGACCGGACTGGGACCCCCGCCAGAGGCAAGTCCGACACGCCCGAGCCGGAGGCCCAGTGTCCCCCAGTCTTCCCCCCGCCCTGGGCAAACACTCGCAGGGGACAGAGGACAGCTCGGAGCTGGGCGGGGGCGCTGCCCGCAGGGACCCCAAAAGAGCTCGCGACACAAACACACCCTGCGCGAAAGTGCGCTCGGGCCTGGGCCCGACACGTTACCTGGGCAACGGCCCGGGCGCCCAAAGCACACGACACTCCCCGCCGCCGCCATCCCCTCGCTGGGCGCGGGCCGGCGGGCCGCAAAGGGGCGCCCTGCCCCGAGCGCGCGGTGCGGGCGCGGCCGTCCCCGCCGAGCGCAGCCCAGCCCCAGCCCCGCGCGCCCGCTTACCCGGTCGGGGGCTTGGCCGCCGAGGCGCGCGGCGCGTCCATGCTGCGGCGGGCAGGGGCGCGGGCGGTGCTCGGACCGGGCCGAGTCAGGCGCTGGCTGCGGCCGCCGCCGCTGCCGCCCTCATTCACTTTTTCCGCGCTGACCCATCGTCCTCCCACGCGGGCCGGCGGAGGACAGCGGCGGAGCGGAGAGGACGGAAGGGGCTGGAACCGTCCCGGGCGGGCGGGGGCGCGGGCTGCGCGGGGAGGGGCTGGCGGCGGTGGGGGGCGGGGGCGCCGGGAGCAAGGTGCGCCGCGCCCCCGCCCCCGAGCCTCCGCCGCGCCCACCGAGCGCCGCCCCGCCCCGCTCGCTCGAGCCCCCGCCCCGCCGACGCGCGCGTCCGGGGAAGGGGTCGGCGGCACCCGGGCCCGGGCGGACGCTCCCAGCTGCCGCGGAGGGCTTCTTCCCGGGCTCCTCTACCCCGGGACGGACTGCGCCCCTCTCTGGGCGGGGTGGGGGACCCGGAGGCCGCGGCTCCGGGGCGGGGAGGAGCTGGGGGAGGGGAACCACCTGGCGGCCTGGAGGCAGTGCGAGGGCGAGGTGAGCGGACCAGTGGGGGAGGATGAGGAGTGTCCGGTGCCGCTCTCTGAGCTTTATTTGTGCAACAGATGTCTAGTGCGTGGGGCTCAGCGTGCGGTTCTTGACCAGCAGCGTCAGCAGCACCTGGGAACTTGTTAGAAATGCAGATTTGGGGGCCCCACCGGTCCAACAGGATCGGAAACAATGGGGGCTGGAGCGCGGCATGGCAATGCTAACAAGAACTCCACTCCGGTTGAACGCGCGCTCAAGTTTACCTCCTGTTCCACCGGGCGCTACCGTGGCACAACCTGCGACTCTAGGGCAGGCTGGCGGGCAGGAGCGCCCGCCGAGGCCGTCTGCGCTGGGGCCCAGAGCAAGTCAGCCCTAAGTCCCTGATCTGCCCGAAATTCACCTCCGCTCTCTTCCTAAGTCACCCCAAAGCAAGAAAGGCGAGATCCTGGTTGGTATGAAAGTCTGACCTGTAAAAATGGCAATTGCATAGGGTTCCAACGACTAGAATAAAAGGCCAATGAGACATAAGACCCAGAGCGCCTGCAGAGTTATCAGCCTTGGGGGGTGCTCCCCTTGGATAGGTATCCCAAGGCCGGCCTGAGCCCATCTCCCTTTGATCCCCAGTTTTCTCTCTAACAAAACGGAGAGGGAGAGCAGTCCAGATAGAAAGTGTAAGTCCTTGCCATGGCTCCCACCCAGGCCTGAGGTGCTGCAGGCCTGGCTCCCAGGCAGAACTTTCCCACCTCTCTGCCTGGCCTTGAAGCTCACAGCGCTGCAGCCCAGCTTCCCAGCTCCTCCAGTGAGCAGAGCACTGCTCACCTCCGGGTGCTCACCTCCTGCTGCGTCTCACGCTGTGGTCTCTGCTCAGACACCAGCTCCCCAGGCCTGACCACTCTGTATAAAAGCAGCCCTCACTCCAGCCCCTGCCTGCTCCCCTGGGCTTGCCTTATTTCTTCTGACAATTACTCTCTATGTGTGTGTATAAATACATATATATATTTGCCGTTCATCTGCATTTAAATGTAAGTATTCGTATTATATTTGTAAAGACATGTTTACGTGTACAAAGACGAATGTACACATTAGATGTAGATGGAATAGAAAGACATAAATACATATCATATTCAATACACATTTTGTTCATGTGTTTGTCATTGGTCTCCCCACTGGATGTGCTCTTAGCGTTGGTTGGAATTTGCTTGATTCTTTGCTCCCAGCATCCAGGACAGCACCTGGGAGGGTGCAGTCAGTGCACTGAATGAATGAATCTCTACAACTGTCTCCACCCTGGGTGTGGGCATCAGAGAGTCCCTCCCCAGATCTTCTGAGCCTTTGGTTACTCTGGACATTGCTGTGGGAAGGGCAGCCTGGGAGGGGCCAGTGCTGAGAACTAGACCAGGCAGAGTGGGCTGGACCCAGCTGAGGTCCCCAGGAAGAAGTCCAGCTCACAGGTGACAAGTAAGCCAAAGGCCTGGCAAAGGCAGCAGGAGGAGGTCTTGTGGGGACATGGGCAAAAGAAGGACAGAATGCCCCCTGTCTCCAATGGTGAGCAGAAACACCATCGGGAAGGCAGAGGCAGGTGAAGAGTTTCTCAGACGGATAGTCAATGTCACAGGAAAATGACAAGAAAGGGGTGATGTTCCACCTCTAGGCTGAGGTTCAACTTGCTATCATAGGAGGGAGGCCCATGTGGCCTCAGGCATGGACAACCTCAGATTCTAGGAGGGCCACGAAACGTCTCAGACTCAGAAACCCAACAGGGACCAGTTTCTAGACATGAAATGGAGGGTTAAGACTGAGAATTGTCACAATGAGTGGGTATGGGTCAGACTTGCCTCCAGAAGGAAGGGCTGAGCCCTGGTGGCCTGAGGCCTAGAATCCAAATGGGCTAGGCCTGGCAACAACTTGAGTCAGCTGTCGGGGAGGGGCACAGCGTGGGAGGCAGACGGGGCGGGGGACCCAGCTTCTCTGTATATTGCAACCCAAACTTCCCTGACTGATAGGGGTCCCAAGAGACTCACCTGTGTAGAGGTATTTTCCAAAATTGTGTAGCTAACAAATATTTTGGAGCATCTACTGTATACCAGCCATTTTGTGCAGTGTGGAGACACCCACCAAATAGGTGGGGCTAGACAAGGAAATCAGAAACAGCAGGTAGGGGTTCAGCTCTTCCAGACAGCCTGAGAAATACGAATAGGTAATGGGCTGAAAAACAAAGGGCTGAGGGGAGCCATCTAGAGTATTGGTCACCAAGATTGACCTGACCTTTGTGGTCACTGAGCAGGATGTCCCTTGTGTGTTTACTGACTTTCAGTAGAGTAAATGGCACGAGCACATGTAAGGGCATTAATTCAAGGGGAAAAGTGTTCTTTACTGACTCTTCCCTACACACACTTTTAAATGTCCTGGATGAAGCCAGTACATTTTCAGATATTAACCATCACTAAATGATCTATCTTATGGTGTTGCAAACACCCAGGGATGTCCTGATAAGTATTTAGAAATAGCTCTTTAAAAGGAGCGGGGGAAGGGGAATGTGGGAGCTGTGGCTCACGCCTGTAATCCTAACACTTAGCAAGACCAAGGCAGAAGGATCGTTTAAGTCCAGGAGTTTGAGACCAGCCTGAGCAAGAGTGAGACCCTATCTCTACGAAAAAATAGACAAATTAGCTGGGTGAGCTCCTATAGCTCCAGCTACTCGGGAGGCTGAGGCAGGAGGATCGCTTGAGACCAGGAGTTTGAGGTTGCTGTGAGCTATGATGACACCACTGCACTCTAGCCCTGGTGACAGAGCTAGCTAGACAAGAAAGAAAGGAAAGAAAGAAAGAAAAGAAAGAAAAAGAAAGAAAGAAAGAAAGAAAGAAAGAAAGAAAGAAAGAAAGAAAGAAAGAAAGAAAGAAAGAAAGAAAAGAAAGAAAGACAGGCGAGAGAGAGAGAGAGAGAGAAAGAAAGGCCTCAATTTGTAGTGTTTGCCAATTTTCATAGTGTAAATATTGCACCTTTGTGAATTTCAAGCTGGCGTTGTGAAGTCACTGAACAGGTAGTTACAAAGGATGCACCTGGCTGCAGTTCTCATTCTCCAGGACTCACCTTCTTACAGGTTGCATGAAAGTAGCACCTTTGCCCCATTCAGCCATGGAGGATGGCTGAGCACTGCTCTGGCTCCAGGGCACCATGCCTGTGTCCTTGTACCTGCTGTAACTGCTGTCCCTGGCTATAGATCTGGGCTGCAATCATCAGCTCTTGACCCAAGGAGAAGGAGCTGTCACTGATGCTGAGGACCAGAGTGTGAGGCCACTTGAGGGACATTCTCTCCTTGCTCTAACCTCATCCCCCACCTTTGCTCCTACCTCTCCTCCCAGGCCTCACCTTTCCCCTTGGCAGGCCCACCTGCGTCTCCATAGCTCCTGTGAGAGCACACTCAGCCCTCCTTGCAGTGGGGCTGGATGCCTGCAATGGCCTCAGAGTCCCTCCAGCTGCCCTTTTTGGACAGAAACTGAAAGTAAATATGCATATCAATGCCACAGGTGGAAGCAGCTAGCTTAGATCAGTGCTTCCTAAACTCTGTATGCACCAGATACTACTTGGGATCTTATTAAAATGCAGTAAGAAAATAAACTACCTAGGAATATATTTAACTAAGGAGGTAAAAGACCTCTACAGGGAGAACTATGAAACACTGAGGAAGGAAATAGCAGAGGACATAAACAGGTGGAAAACCTTACCATGTCCGTGGGTCATCAGAATCAACATTGTTAAAATGTCTATACTACCCAAAGTGATCTACAGATTCAATGAAATCCCTATTAAAATACCAACATCATTTTTCACAAATACAGAAAGAATAATTTTACGCTTCATATGGAACAAGAGAAGACCCCATATAGCAAAAGCAATCCTAAACAATAAAAACAAAATGGGAGGTATTAATCTACTGGACTTCAAACTATACTTCAAGGCTATCATAATGAAACCAGCTTGGTACTGGCACAAGAACAGGGACATTGACCAGTGGAACAGAACTGACAACCCAGATATAAAACCATCCTCATATAGCCATCTAATCTTTGACAAAGCAGACGAAAACATACACTGGGGAAAAGAATCCTTATTCAATAAATGGTGCTTGGAAAACTGGATAGCCACATGCAGAAGACTGAAGTAGGATCCACACCTTTCACCTCTCACAAAAATCAACTCACGGTGGGTAACAGACTTAAACCTAAGATGTGAAATGATTAGAATTCTAGAAGAAAATGTTGGAAAAACCCTTATAGACATTGGCCTAGGCAAAGAATTTATGAAGAAGACCCCAAAGGCAATCACAGCAACAACCAAAATAAATAAATGGGACCTGATCAAATTAAAAAGCTTCTGCACAGCCAAAGAAACTATCACAAGAACAGACAACCTACAGAATGGGAGAAAATTTTTGCATGCTACAAATCCAATAAAGGGCTGATAACCAGAATCTATTTAGAACTCAGGAAAATCAGCAAGAAAAAACAAACAACCCTATCAAAAAGTGGGCAAAGGACATGAACAGAAACTTTTCAAAAGAAGACAGAATAATGGCTAACAAACATATGAAAAAATGCTCAACATCTCTAATCATCAAGGAAATGCAAATCAAAACCACAATGAGATATCACTTATCTCCAGTGAGAATGACCTTTATCAAAAAGTCACAAAACAATAAATGTTGGCGTGGATGCGGAGAGATAGGAACACTGATGCACTGCTGGTGGGACTGCAAACTAGTGCAACCTCTGTGGAAAGCAATATGGAGATACCTTAAAGAGATACAATCAGAACTACCATTTGATCCAGCAATCCCATTACTGGGCATCTACCCAAAAGAACAAAAGTCACTCTATAAAAAAGACACCTGCACTCGAATGTTCATAGCGGCACAGTTCACAATTGCAAAGATGTGGAAACAACACAAGTGCCCAGCAATACAAGAGTGGATTAATAAAATGTGGTATATGTGTATCATGGAGTACTATTCAGCTATAAGAAACAATGGTGATCTAGCACCTCTTGTATTCTCCTGGACAGAGCTGGAACCCATTCTACTAAGTGAAGTATCCCAAGAATGGAAAAATAAGCACCACAGGTACTCACCAGCAAATTGGTTTCACTGATCAACACCTAAGTGCACATATAAGAATAACATTTATTGGGTGTCGGGCAGGTGGGAGGGGGGAGGAGGGGATGAGTATATGCATACATAGTGAGTGCAATGCGCACCATCCAGGGGATGGACATGCTTGAAGCTCTGACTTGGGAGGGAGGTGAGGGGGTAAGGAAAACATACATAACCTAAACATCTGTACCCCCATAATATGCTGAAATAAAAAAAAATGCAGTGAGTCTGGGGTACAACCTGAGAGGGTGAGTTTTTAACAAGCGTCCAAGTGTCCAGAGACTGCTTTTGCAGGGACCACACGTGGAATAGCAAGGGTATAGGGTCAGACACACTGGCTTCTTAAGTCCTGATCCTCCACTTATGGTTCTATTACCAAGAGCACATTACCTCACTCTAGGCTTTAGTTTCCTTCTCTCTAAAATGAGGATAATTGGGGTGGATTCATGTTCTATAGGGCCTGAATCTTATACAATTATAAGGACCTATTTTTTTGTTTTGTTTTGTTTTGTTTTTAAGACAGAGTCTTACTCTGTTGCCCTGGCTAGAGTGAGTGCTGTGGCATTAGCCTAGCTCACAGCAACCTCAAACTCCTGGGCTCAAGTGATCCCACTGCCTCAACCTCCCGAGTATCTGGGACTACAGGCATGCGCCACCATGCCCAGCTAATTTTTTCTATATATTTTTTAGTTGTCCAGATAATTTCTTTCTATTTTTTTAGTAGAGACGGGGTCTCGCTCTTGCTCAGGCTGGTCTCGAACTCCTGAGCTCAAACAATCCACCCGCCTCGGCCTCCCAGAGTGCTAGGATTACAGGCATGAGCCACCGCGCCCGGCCTGTAAGGACCTATTAAATGAATGAATAAATAAAGCAAACTGTATGATTAATACAAATTTAGTTACCAAAGTGGATCTTTATTTCGAACGAGCTATAGCCTGAATTCATAGGTTGAAGCCCTAACCCCTAATGTGACTATATTTGGCGATAGAGATGCTAGGGAGATATTTATGGCTAAATGAGGTCATGGAGGGCCGTAATCCGACAGGGCTGATGTTGTTATACAGAGAAGAGCTTTCTCTCTGTCCCCAAGTGCACAGAGGAAGCCTACATGAGGACATGGCAGGAAGGCAGCTGCACGCATCCCAGGGAGAGAGCCCTCACCAGACACCAACATCAATGGCACCTCGATGTCGGGCTTACAGCCTCCAGAGCTGTGAGGAAATGAGTTTCTGCTGTTTAAGTCACCTAGTCCGTGGCATTTTGTTATGTCAGCTTGAGCAGACTAACAAAGATTTAGAAAGTAAATCATTACAGGTTATAACTTTTCAAAGCTGACATACCAGGACAAGCGAGCAAGTGGCCCAACGATGATTGTGCCTCGCGGGGTGAGAGTATACCTACTCACCAGCCCCAGCCTGAGGATTAGGGGGGTAAGGTGCCTCAGCTGCTTGATGTGTTGCCTGGCCCTTGCGGGCAATCTATCTATTTCAGCTCTTACTATTCAGACTTTATTTTACCTGCTTTTGGTGCACAGTTCCCTTTGGAACCATGGGCTAGAGTGCTGGCTCCTTGGGAAGTCCCTAAACCAGAAACAAAGGCCAAACACCCACAACTGTGCTCTGGCAGCTGTACATGTCCCCTGAGCTGGGGCACAGCCAGGGATTCTTGGGAGTGGCAGACCCTTCAGCGCACAGGGTGCCTTTCCTCCTTGTGTCAGTGAAGGGACGGAAGCAGTCATGTGTCCGAAGTCCACCTTCCCCAGCCAGTGAGCCGCAGTGCTCAGGGTAATGCCTCTGCTTTGAAAACCCTCTCCCGGGCGCAGAGGCCCTGCGTTTCCTACAGCTCCTGAGGAAAATGTGAATTCTCCTGCCGAGGCCTCTGCTCGGCACCTCATGGAGCCCTGGCTGTAGGCAGGTGCCACAGGCGGGGACCTGAATGAGCAGCCGCTGAGATTATGCCCCAGGAGACTCTTGAGAAAGGGCCTGGGGACCCACACGCCCTGCCTTACACTCCCTATGTCGCATTCGCATGTTTGCGTTAAGGTGAGGATTGAATTATTTTCTCTTTAGGATGGTAGGTTATTCAAACAGGGCATATTTTATGTGGGGTCGTTAACTAACAATAGTAACTCAAAGAAATATTTATGTCAAGTGCCTTATTTTTATCAAGATATAATTCACATAACATCAAATTTACCTCTTCGGAGTGCACAATTCAGTGGTTTTTAGTATGTACACAGAGTTGGGCGACCATCACCACTATCTGATTTCAGAACATTTTCATCACCTCCAAAATAAAACCTGTACCGGTTAGCATTCACTCGGCATTCCTCTCTCCCCCTACACCCTGGAAACCACTGATCTACTCCATGTCTCTCCGGATTCACCTATTCTGGACATTTCATGTAAATGGAATCACACCGTATGTGGCCTTTTTGACTGGCTTCCTTTACTTAGAATAATGTTTTCAAGGTTCATCCGCATTGTAGCATGTGTCACTACTTCATCCTTTTTAGTGGCAGAATCATACTGCATTGCACAGGGAGATCACCTTTTGTTTATCCACTCGTCATCAGCTGATGAACATTCAGGTGGTTTCCACTTTTTGGCTGTTATGAATAATACTGCAATGAACATTTATACACAAGTTTTTGTGTGCACATACGTTTTTGTTTGTTTTTCCAAAGTGGCTGTACCATTTTACCCCACTAGCAATGTATGAAGATTCCAGTTTCTCCACGTCAGTGACACCACTTTTTATTGTCTGTCTGTGATCATAGCCATCCTAATGGGTATGAGGTGGTATCTCATTGTGATTTTGATTTGCATTTCCCTAATAACTAATGATATTAAGCATCTTTTCATGTGCTTATTGGCCATTAATAACCATTTTTCTTCTTTGGAGAAATATTATTCGAGTCCTTTACCAATTTTTAAAATTAGTTTAATTGTATTTTGATTTTTGAGTTGTAAGAATTCTTTATATATTGTGCATATGAGTCCCTTATTTGTATATGATATACAAATATTGCATTTGGAGGATCATCTTTTTATACTCTCAGTGTCCTTTGAAACATAAAAATTTTTACTTTTGATAAAGTTCAATTAGTCTATTTTTTCTTTTATTGCTTGCATTTTTGGTGTCATATCTAAAATACCATTGCCCAATGAAAGGTCTGTTATATAGAATATTACAGAGTATTAATCCTCTTTTTCAAAATTGTTGTCCCTCTTTTATGAATGAAAAAAAGTAAGAGTTAGGGAACTTAATGAAGTCTCCCAAAGTTACACAGAGCAAGGGGTTGTGCCTGTGCCCCCTTACCCAAGGTTCTGTATTCTGTGCCATTGCGCAAACACATCACTTTAACGTGTGCCCACCACTCAGCTCTCCTGTGAACGGTTCAATGCAGAGGCAGTCCCAGCACTTAGTGTTTGTCAGCAAGTGTGTCCTGCACTCACTGCCAAATGGCAAACCGGGAGAATGTGTAGGTTTGGCTATCCTGCCACTTTGTCATGAAGCCTTTATTTAGCCACCAGCTGTCACAGTTTCCTCATGGTGCAAGCACACTGAGAGCTGTGCTTCCCATCATGCGCCGGCAGGGGAGGCATCGTTTCATCCCTTTGCAGGAACGTGCAGTCCGTGATCTTATGCAACATTGCACCCACACCCTCAACCCACTCACGGATTATGCAATTGCATGTAGGATTCCTTGCGGTGCTTTCTGGAAATATGAGCTTCTTCAGAAAACTCATCTACAGAGTTTTGACGAAAGAGGATTTTCTGACCTGAGACGATGTTTATATATGATTTTGCCTTGGTGAACTTGCCTGGTTCTAAGTCAATTGAAGGTTAATGGCATATTACTCTACAAATAAGAGACTATATCCTTCATGTTTGTTCAGTCTTACTCAATTCTGATGTCATTCTGAAATCCAAAGCTAGAGTTAGCAGCATGCCATACTCTCTTTCACGCTGTCCTATATATCACAAACTCTGTTTTCTAACATGGTTCACAAGTGGACAGATTTGCTGATGGAATATAATTACAGTTCTAAATTTTTAATTTATGCTTTTGAATATGGTAGCTTTTTGTGCCAACCCACAGCCTCCTTCCCAGAGCGATAATCTGATCTTTTTAGTGATTCTAAGGGTGGTGTTTATCAAAGAGAAGAAAGAGGAGAAAATAGGTTCTGTATTCCTGTCTTCCTAAATATTTAATATTTAGGAGGGCTCCCAGCTGACCCCTATACTATGTTTACAGCATCAGTTGACCCAGGCATGCCAGGTGGACAGACGAGGAAGGCCGCCAGGACCCGCGCGTCATGAGGTGTGCAGAGCCTCCTAGAAGGAGCCGCTCCTGGGGGTTGAAGGTGGAGAGGCACAGAAGCTCGAGGACCAGCGGTCTCTCAGTAGCAGGGGGGGACTTGAAGCCTCACATAGCGTCGTGCAGACTGTGACCTGCTCCAGAACTCCGGGGATGCTCGTGGCTCTGGCAAGTCCAAGGAAGAGCAGCCTGTGAGCCACGTGGCCCTGGGGTACCGTCATGCAGAGAAGCCTGATGGCACAGTGGCCAGAGCGGTGTCAGTCAGCGGCAACAGGGGGCACAGACTGAATCAGAGGGAACTAGAGATGCCTCAGGTGTGATGAGCACTCATCTGTGCAGCACAGAAAGAACATCCTGGGGAGTCCCAGAGCCATCACTGGCTTGGAGTTCCTTAAGGATGGTGGTATTGAGGCAGAAACATTCTCACTCGCTACTAAAGTTGGACATTGTTTTCACCTCCAGGCTACTGTAGCCTAGGAAACCTCATTTCTGTAACAAATATATTCCCCAGGAATATTTCTACGACCTTTGAGAATCTGCAGATTGATAATGGTGGAAATGCTAGTACAGGCTTCTAGTGCAGGCTTCCTCTAGAACAATATTTCAGGAGAGAAGCCTCTGCTACCGTGCACACCTCCAAAATGAAAGCCCACTGTCTGTTGAATTGGCAAATCTTCAGACACAAACAACAGACATTAACACAACTTCCTTTTGCTCCCAAGAGCAGCTGCCTACTGTCTGAGTCAGAAACACCATGGCTGAGTGGAGATGGGACTGCCCGGAGGTGACAGGTGCTCTCCTCTGCCAAGGGCTTCCCCCGTGTGCCTCTCACCTGTGCTCCGTGGAAGCTCACCTTCCCCTTTGCTGAGGTCTTCTGGGCTGTTTTTGAAATAAAAAAGCAGAACAAGATATCACATCAGTCAATGCCATAGGGCTACTGTGTTCAATTTTCTAATCCCATTTTTCTTTTGTTTTAGTCATTGAAACAAAATCAAGGATGGGGGAGCGTCTCAGAGGGTACATGCCAACATAAGCAGGAATGCTGGAACTGTGCAGAAATAGCACCTTCCCACACTCCCAGATTAAAAATTCACCTGAGGGAACAGCTCTCTCAAATGCAGGCACCTCTGGAATGTTTATTTCTCTGTAGGTAGTGCTTTTGCTTTTGCAATTAATCACTTGAGCATCACATGCCTTTTGGCAGAAGTCAACTTTCTCCATCTTGAGGCCCCCACCCTGTTGAAGGACCCAAGAATCCCCCGGTACACATGACAGGAGGTCAGACCTCGCCCAGCACCGGCCTCAGAGGGAGCTGGAACCCATGAACGTTGCCATGATGGCTGCCTGAGGCAGGCTGATTGCACTGGCCACTGGGCTCTCTGAGGATGAGGATGTTTGCGTTTACACTTCCCAGGTTACAGCTTTCTTAAGTAATCTTCAAGACCTATTCGCAGGGCAAATACCAGACCCCAGGGCACCAGGAGACAGGGGTGGGGGTGGGGGTGGGAGGGACAGGATGGATTCTTGGATTCTAGAGGAGAGGGGCCCAAGACCTCCTCTCATCCCATCCCCAGGTCCACTCCAACCAGGGCAAAGCAATGGATTGGAGCCACTCAGAGCAGAGCCATTCTTGCTGTGGTCACCCCTCTGGGGCTAAAGCCACCTGCCTGTTCCCCATTTGTGCAACTCATGAAAGCATCGGAGTGGTTCGGGAAAGGATGAGGC
>RJWJ010027260.1:0-22347 GCA_004363605.1 Indri indri
GGGACGGATATATGCATATACAAAGAGTGCAATGCGCACCATCCGACAGATGGACACACTTGAAACTGGGACTTGGGGGGAAGGGGGGGCAAGGGCAACATACGTAACCTAAACATCTGTACCCCTATAATAACAAACAATAAAATAAATAAATAAAAAAATCCACATGTGGCCTCAGTGACACTTAATTTAAACCCTTAATACTATATTGTAAGTCTAATGTAACTTTACAGTCAAAGAAATGGAAGCTTTGTGGCATTTAGTAATTTGTTTAAACTCACAACATTAAGAAATACCGGGCTTAGTACTTAAATTCAGGTCTGCCTACCTTCAACGCTCAAGTTGATTACTACTACAAAGCTCATGGGAGTAATATCTTTTGGGATTTATATATAAAGCCAACTGATCTGAAGAAAATACAATTAAAGCACAGCACTTGTAATTTTTTTTTTTTTACTTTTCACTTATATAATTGGAAAGCACCTGTAATATTAATGTAAAATCTGTTAGGTTTCTTCAGAAATACATATTTAAGAATATTAAACTAAAATGGAGCAGCATATGTTCATTGAAAGAGGACAGGATTTGGAGACTAAGACCTCAGTTTTGGTCTTAGTTCTGCCCATTATGAGACCTATGAGCTGGGTCCTGTCAAAACTCTGAGTATTTGATTTCTCACATGTAAACCTCAAAGGCTGTATTCCAAAGCAAATGAGTTAGCAAGAGTAATTATGTTTTGTAAGTCACGTACCTGACACTGGTCTGTCACTTTCATGTCATAAAATTCAAATAAGCTTTAGTAAATCCACCCTTAGATCCCCAAGGTGTCTTCACAGCCTCCCCTGGCTTACCTGCCGAGCAACCACCTGCTGCAGAGCATTCTGACACTTGGCATAAGTGTGATCTCTCATGATGATCATGATAACAGGCATCAACTTATCCACCAAAGCCAGAGGGCCGTGTTTCAATTCCCCAGCAAGGATGCCTTCCGAGTGCATGTAAGTAATTTCTTTGATTTTCTAACAGGAAAGAACCAGATTAGTCCCTCGTCTGTTTTTCAAAAATCCATCCTTTGTAATTATTATACAAAACATATAAGCCACTATTTATCCAAAAGTATTAAAAGACCACTGATCTGTAAATATAGCTAACAAGTTAATATTAATAGATCACTATATTTATGATATCAACAAGTAGTAGGAAGTTTAGAAGCTCCACAAGGAGCCGGGCACAGTGGCTCACGCCTGCAATCCTAGCACTCTGGGAGGCCGAGGCGGGAAGATCACTCAAGGCCAGGAGTTCAAGACCAGCCTGAGCAAGAGTGAGACCCCATCTCTACTAAAAACAGAAAGAAATTGGCTGGACAACTAAAAAAATATATATTAAAAAAAAAATTAGCTGGGCATGGTGGCACATGCCGGCGCATGCTGTAGTCCCAGCTACTCGGGAGGCTGAGGCAGAAGGATTGCTTGAGCCCAGGAGTTTGAGGTTGCTGTGAGCTAGGCTGATGCCATGGCACTCTAGCCTGGGCAACAGAGCAAGACTCTGCCTCAAAAAAAAAAAAAAAAAAAAAAAAAAGCTCCACAAGGACTTTTTGAAGATTTTAGATTATCATGAACATATTCATAATTCTTTATAACTCTTCTCCTACTTGTTTTATGTTTGACCTCAATTAAATTTCTTATCTAAAGAACTTAATCCTTATTTTACTCATATTTGGACAACAGATTAACCTGAATTACTTGCTAAACCCAAGTTGTCATGTGAAAATCTATTCTTCTTGGTTTCTCACTTTTGAATTAAGTTCTCTATTGCATTTTCTCAAAGTAAAACAAACTATAATGCATAAATACAGAGGCACTTTTAAAAGTTACACCTATTTCATTCATTTAATTTAAAAGTACGACTGTGTGCCAGCTCCGTTAAGTCTTGAGACTGAAATTAACTGTATGTGAGAAAACTTACCAATGCCCCTTCAAGACAAGTAGCATAATGATAGCCCCGTCCCATTATCAGGACTGACTTCTGATGATAAAGTTCTGTTGCCAGTTTCTGAATTTCATCATCCATGCTCAGTACTTCCTTAATCAAATCTGTTAAAAAGTAATATTAGCAAAAGCTATGAAAAAAGGGACAATAAACTGAACAGCTATAATAATATATTGGTAGCAACTAACAAAAGACCAGTGTTTCTGTTCTTCTGTGGTATCAGTGTGGGATTTTTTAACACATTGGAGCAAAACAGAAAGATCTTATTGACTAAATAGCTACAAGCCCCAGCTTCAAGGATAAGAAGAGAACTTTACCCATTACCCACTCTTAGACAACTTAAGTGTAATATGTGAATATCTTTGTACCAGGCAGCCGTTTCAATCCAAGCATGATCTCTTTGCGTCTCTCTTGCATGGAGATCCTGTCATCACACATCATAAGGGCGAACATCACAAGGGATACAAACTGGCTGGTATAAGCCTGAAACACCACAAAAAAGCAGGAGAATTAGCTGCAGTTGCATCTTAAGAATTTAGAAATTTTAATTTTAAAAAGATTAAAATAAATAAAATTCCCATTGGTTTCACAGTATACATTGTCCATCTTTTAAAAACAACATTAGTAACAGTGAACTGAACCAGTACCTAGGGAATCTATCACTATTCTCCTTTTCTGAATCTTTAACAAATGACTTACTTAACATTTATATCTCAGATATAAAAGCACAACACCTTATAATGCACTGGATGCTTATGAAACCCCTAATACTCCTGAGAAAGGAAAAGAAACATGCCAAAGGAAGGTGAGTTGAGAGAGTAAATTTGCATGTGCCTAACCAAATTTAGGTTTTGATATAAGTTCAAAGGTAGGGGCTTGAAGAACTCTTCTTAGGATACTTGCACTGGTATTGTTGGATTTTTTAAAAATTACTCTTTACCTTTGCCTATTGCCTGTCCCTCACTCTCACTTTTTTTTAAGTTTGGCTAAGAATTTAAAAAGTAAGTTCAACTGTAGAAAAGTAGATAGATACATTAATAAGAATAATCTTCAATCTTATTAATAGGAATTACATTAATAATACGCTATTAATAACATTTGTGAATACTACCTTCTGGTTTTTACTTTTTTCTTTCTTTACAATGGTAAGAAAATTCATTATTAGCAGGTACACTTTATAACTTGCTTTTATTCCTCATTAACAGTCCAGTACAAGTACTTTCCCAGGACTGAACTCTCTCTCCTTTTAGAGGTATGTAAATAACCTTGAGCAGTTTTCATTTGTTTAGGTCTCAGATACACACGCATCTTCATATCTTTCCCAAGTAGATATTTTCCATTTAAAGAGATTTTCTGTATACTGTTTTATTTAAAGCACTTACTGAATTCTTATTCATCTTAAGAAATCTTTTAGTTGATATTGTTAAGCTCTACAGGTAATCATAACTGCAAATAGAATTTTGTTCCATCCTATTATTTTACTTATTTTTTCTTATTAAATTGGATAGAACTACTACAACGGGGATAGCAAAGAGATTTCATATAGAGCCAACACCAACCAACTGGCAGTCGCAGTGAAATATGTTGAGAAAGATTCCAAGGTAATGTAACACAGAGAAAATCCTAGGAATGTTCCAGAAGAACATGTGAGGCCCACTGAGAAGATCCTAAAACTTTCTGTTTTGTAGTTCATTCATTCATTTTCCTCTATTATTAGCTTCCTACTGTTTTATTGGATTTTCTTTTTCTAACTTGTTGAGTTACGTTCTTAGCTCATTTTCTGTTTGAAGACAAAGCATTTAGTGCTGTGACTTTACCTCTAATTATCACTTTGGCCACACTCACTAAATTTTTACCCCTATTGTTCATTGTCTTTATTTCTTACTAGAAATAGTTACCCAATAGTTATTCAGAAAAACACTTCTATGTTTCAGGCATCTGAAGCTTTTCTTTACATTTTTATTATTAAATCACTAGGATTACTTTGCTGTGGTCAGTTACAGTGTTTTTGTGTAATTTTAACTTTAGGAAATTTATTCTGTGAGGGGGCGGGCAGACTTACATGCTGAATTTCTATTACTCTTCTCTGGATAAGGGATTACTTCATTAGTGAATAATTCCCTGTCATAATATAGATAATGGGACTCCCTCTATAATAAAATCAGCCAGCTAATGGGCCTTACCTTCCCACCAGTCAAACAAGACTCCCTGTTTCCTCTTGCTGTACTTCCCAAATCCCAGCTGCTCATCTGGTCCTCCACAGCTACCTCTCCCTGTATGCCTATTATGTTCCACTGGCAGATTGGAATTTTTCCCCTTAGCACTGAAGTAGATTTAGAATCCCTTGCCTCCAAGTCTAATGAGCACATCTATAATTCTAAATTCTAGTCCCTCCAGTCTAACTCTTCCTACTGTGGTTTACTTTTCAATAAATCAATTATTCAAAAAATATACTACCAGGGCAGAGAGACACATGCAGTATCTTGAACCCTTGGAATACCTAAACTGTTTCCAATCCGAACTGATCAGATAACAAGTATTCCAGTTCCTCCAGCCCATAACTATTAAGAAAAATGTTATTCCACAAACTAGTGTTTCTCTGTTTCAACTGAAAACATCTCAACATTGGTTTTTATGTACAAATATTGAACAGAGTAACTTTAACGCATTTATTTTTCCACTGCATTACTATTAGTTTCATTTCTAATTTCAAATTTTCATGTCATCAATACATACCAGAAAACCAACTATGAGAAAAATAAGCTACTCCCCACAATTAGAATCTACTGAGGTTTGAAAGAATTTACCAGGAAATGTTGATTCTGAACTTTTAAATTTGGGTTTTTCTTTCTATTCAGCCAAAAACAAAATTACATTGGTTTATTTTTTTAAAATCAACAAAAGTCAGCACTGTGGTGAAATTCTAAACACCTGCAATAACATAAGAAAATTGCTGAACATGCACGTTTATACCCATCAGCTCCTACAGAAATATCAAATTGTCTATGGTCTGATGTTATGAGAGTCCACAATATCCCTCTAATCCTGACAATCTTTCAGGCAAAGTTGGGCATTTATAAGCAAGAGCACAGAATTCTTCTGCTCGCTCCATCACTGGGCCCAGGGATCAGGATCTATGATCAACTTCTTTGATTCTCCATTAACATAAAAACTTATATCTACCATTCAGAAATAGTCTATGACTAAATATCTCAAAACTTATTTTACATTAACTCCAAGCCCGGAATATCTAAGACAGTTAAAGAAAACAAAATTACTTTAGAATCCAAGAAAAATGAAAGTAACACTAAATTACCATACCTAGTATATTTTTGTGTCATTTTTTAAAGAGATTAAAGTATATACTATAAAAAAATGCTTATTTTTTTATATAAGATGTAATCATTGGGGGAAATTAGGTGAAGAGAGCATGGGACTTCTCTGTGCTATCTTTGAATCTATAGTTATTTCAAAATAAAAAGATTTTTGAAAAAGAACTTGCAAAAAGAAAGAACTACTGATACAAGTAACAACATGAACGAATCTCAAAAACTTCTTGCTAAATAAAAGAAGCCAGACACAAAAAACACATACAATTCCATTTATAAGAAATTTCTGGAAAATGACATAATACAGTAAGAGAAAACAGCAGTTGCTGAGCGTGAGGCTAGAGGGTAGGAGTGAGAATTGACTATAAAGAGACACAAAGGAATTTTCCAGATGATCTATGTTTCCTAAAACTGGAAACTGTATACTTAAAATTGATGAATGTAATGGCATGAAAATTAGACCTCAAAAAAACTGTAGGACAAAAGTTAATGGTAGAATCTAGGTGGTGGGTATATATGGGTGTTCATGTAAAATTTTTAAAACTCTGCTGCATGTTTGAAAATCATCATAATAAAATGTTAAGGAAAATTAAAAGTTCTCATAAACAAAAGAATTATAAATTTTAAAAAACAGTATTTCCCTTGGCACTTCACAGTTCCAGAAAGATTTTATAAAAAGGTAAGTCGATAGCATCCACTCGGTCAAATAATCCCATATCCCACATACACCACACTGAAGCCCTTGTTTCATGAATGTTTTATGAATGAAGGGCCCTAGGGTTTCAATTCCCCAATCCATGTTGTCTGTCTACACACTGCTTCAAAAATCCATAAGCTGCTGCTGAGAACAACTGGTTATTTATTCAGCCATGGGATGGAAACCCAAGCACAAATATCTTATGTGTTTTAATTAACCATATGGGGAAAATTCAAGTTTTGGCAATCTGTAAATTACAGTATTAGCAATATCAAAACACCCAAGAAATAAAAACCTCACTCAAGAGTTTTTATATACAAATCACAAATTTTTCACAAAAAATTCTCCGTGAGATTCTTCACAAGAAAAAAAAATTCAAATGTGGTTATGTACACAGTAACATCATCTTCAACAGCCTTTAATTAAATTCAAATCCACCAATACCTAAACATCTTATTAGACATCAGCAGGCAATAAAGCAGAAAAATATATTTTGAGAAACAAAAATTTGAAATCATAAAAAAGAATACACTGTGGAGGGATAACATCTTTTGCATTTATACAACTTTCTACAATTCCTATTTTTATTATGGTTACTAAATTTATGCACATCCCAATTTCAAAGAGCAAAGTGTCTGACTAGGCCTTTTCTTTTAAAAGAGGTGGGGGGGGGGTCTCACTATTTTGCCCAGGCTGGATTCGAATTCATGGGCTCAAGTGATCCTCCTGCCTCAGCCTCCCGAATAGCTAGGATTACGGGCATGTGCCACTGTGACCAGCTTTATTATGCTTTAAAAAAAAAAAAATGAAAGTACTTTTAAACCTCCACAGGGTAGTATCTAAAGAAAAACAGATATTATCACACAATACTCATTTTTTAAAATATTTTCTAAATTGCCAAATTTTCTACAAAAGGTATACTCCTCCTTATAAACTTTCGAAACGCAGTAAGTATATTTTGACATATTAGAAACCATAAATATGTAAATAAAAATTTCATAAATTATTAGACTTAAACTGGATGTTTCTAATTTTTAACTTTTCTAATTCCTAACTACACTTAATTTAAAAAAGAGGATGGTCATATACTTACTATGTATACCACTGCATCTGGCTGGAGGATAGTAAATGATGAATGGAGATAGCCAACAGAGACCTTTTCAAAGTGGACTTACGTTATATACATCTGTCCCTTTTAAAATCTAAGGATTGGGAGCGGGGAGGATGAAGAGTCTCTTATCTATTATTGACCCTTAAGTCTTACGATAATTACAATGATTAGTAAAATATGTGAGTACTATAACGGCTAACAAATGAAAAATACAATACAGACTAGTCTACGAACTAGTCTGTTTCACCAACACTGTGATTAAATAATCACCAGAGAAATAAGTCAAGAATTTACCTTTGTACTGGCCACGCCAATCTCAGGACCAGCATTAATGTGAACTCCACAATCTGTCTCCCTTGATATAGAGCTGCCGACTGTGTTTGTGATCCCCACAGTTAAAGCTCCTCTCTCCTTACAGTATCGAAGACCCATCAGGGTATCTGCTGTCTCACCTGTGTAAAAAGTATGACAAAAGTAACACATAGAGCAGTAGCATATGCTGTTTCTTAGATGCAAAAACAAATTGACCACACTTGCAACAGTATCACTTGTTTTAAATAAAATATAAAACATGCACTTAAAAAATTTATAAGACTTTTAGTAATAAGCTTTTTAAAGTCTCTGTCTTTGAAAATTCAGCTGTTTCAGCATAAAAGGTGTTTATTATGTAATATTAAAATAAATCTGTATCAGTCAAGTCATCTATAATACCAGTTTATCTTACATATCAGTTTTTGCCAAGATATGCTAGAATTATTAGAAAGAATGACCCCCTTCAAGTCTTTAAAATTAACATACCTGATTGACTAAGGAAAAAGCAAACATCATCTCGAAAGACTGGCGTGTTTCTATCCAGGAAGTCACTGGCTAGCTCCACCATAACAGGCAACTCAGTCAGCTCCTCAAGAACTTGACGTGTCTGCAGAGAAAAGATGACTTGGTCACAAAACTTTCCTTCAAATACTCTTTCACTGGACTTCTTTGGATTCAATGCATAGTTTTCACTTTTTCTAATTATAAAAATGATACATGTGCAATGTTAGAAAATATGAAAAATACAGATTAAAGTATAAAAAAATAAAGTAAAAATAATGAAAATCCTACCACCCAAGAGACAGGCACTGCTAACATTTTAATACAAGTCTCTTTAGAAAACTATCAGTGCATACACTCTTGTAAGCAAACACCCATATAAAACATTCTGAGAAGTGGAAAAAGCACTGGTCTGAGTCAGCTTGTGTGTGATCTCTAACTTCCCAATTTTTAATCTCTGAAATGAAAATTTATAATACCCGTGTCACTGAGGGACTTCAAATGAGAAAACAGATGTACAAGTACTCAGTGAAAAATTAAACCCCTTAAAAATGCAATGTATTCATAAATAGACCCATTTCCCAAAAAAAGTCAATAATACATTTTAGAAATCCTGTCTAAGAGAGCTCATTATTTTCAAACTTTGTAGTATTGGAGGGGGAGGGGAAAAAGAAGGGTTTAGTATGCTCCTGTTCAAAGGGTGCCTTAATATCCATTTTACTAAATTTCCATTCTGATTAAATTTCTTCCACTCTATATATCAGAAAATTAAAAACAACAGAAAAATAAACTTTTAGGCAGCGAAGACTTTAGGCCTAACCAATTTATACATTTAGTGTTGCTTTGATATTAACTCTGGAATCACCTATCCGACAGCATTTAACCGGCGTCTTCAGGCAAGTGGCCCTGCACATCCCTTGTGCATCTCTGTATTCCTCCTTCCCAGCAACAAAGACCTTAAAGGTGCTCTTACTTCACAGCCCTTTAACTTTCGCTTGCCTACAAATTTAAACAGAATTGTTTTGTTCTATTTTGGTCCCCAAAGGATATTAAATAACTTTGGTTTGGCAAAGTCATTTTAACAATATTATAACATCCTGTACAGAAAGTCTTTGAAGATAAAATGCTCCTGTTTTTAATTATCCTTTTCCACTGATGTATTTATTTACTAATTATACACAAGTTACTGACATTAAAAATGCTAAATGTTTCCTTCAAACAAACGTAAATCGAACTTTTTACTGTGGTTTACAATATAAATGCTACACTGGAATTACATTCTTCAAACTGAAAAGAGAAAGATACAAATCTCGCAATTTGCCAGCTATTTAAAAATAATATACCCCAAAAAAGTAATCTCAGGATTTACCTGTGCAATAGTTTGTTCTTTCAGTGGGAGCAACTCTTTATAAATACACAGAATGACATATTTTCATCATAAGAGAAGAGTAAATCCTATAAATTCCATTGCATGCTGCTATAAAACCTAGAGTCCAAATTTTGAAAAGCATGCTAACTATTCTATACTTAGAATAGTTACACAGTGTAGTCAGTTATTTTTCAGGATACAGAGGATATATGAAAAGAAAGTCTCATCCCACAAAACAGAACAAAAAAATAAATAAAACATAGAACAGAATTAATGGAATTAATGGCTATTTTGTATAATAAACCACAGAGGGGATTTCTAACGTTTGTTAACTATAGTCTTGGCATCCACACAAACTACAATAAAAAAAAAAAAAACCCTTACATCATCTCATATTTCAGAATTAGAGAATTCTAACAGCATATAATTTCTATCTCAAAATTCAGGCTTAGTGTTAGATGAAGCATTCAATCAAATATATTTCTGAAAAGAGGGTTCATTTAGTAATATAAACCACTAAATTAGCCCATCCCTTCTTTAATTCACACTAATGTCTTAATTCACTCTTATTTCCATGCTTAAAATAATGACTTTTTTAGACTTCTCCCCTTCAACACTGCATGGACTTTCCTTTTAGGACCATGTATTTTCTTAGGGGGAAGGGGGAGTGAGGGTAGGAGGGAAGAGAAGTGAGGTGAGGGGTGGGGGCAGTGGGGAGAGGATGGCAGGTAACGGCTTTAGAGAAGAACAAAGCTTGTTGAGACGCAAAGGCTAATGACCAGATAGTTTCACTCACTAGTCAAGAGACTGGCTCCTAATAAATATGTATGCTGTAGCAAATAAAAAATTATGTCATGAACTTTGGGAATCAACCTCAAAAGCAGAAACTGAATGCAAAAGTCTTCCATACTTTACTTACGAGTTTACATCAACAGCACGTAAACCGTCTCTTTATAAGGAGACTACATGTGGATCTGATTTATTGGACTAAAAGACTAGTGTTTCTATGCTTCTGCACTGACAACATCTTTAATACAGAATTTCAGCTTCCAAAATAACAATTTAAAGAACAAAGTCTGACAAGAAGCAGACTTCCTTTCTTTGCAGAAATGTGCCCACAAAGTAAAATCCTGTTGATTTTAACACGTTACCAGCCATCTGTCTGAGGCAAGTAAACAATGCTAAGCAAACCCCACTGACTGCTCTTTGAATAAGAAGGCATGCTCCCTAGGCTACAAGTCTAGGATGGTACAAAATCTCTACCCCTCTCGGCCTTTCACAAAGTCACTTGCAGGTGGTCTACCTGTATACCTAGGGACCATTCTATAGTAGATCTCCCCTTAATAAACAATTCCAAGCAGCTCTTAAAATTTCTCCCCCTACTTTGTTGATTTTTGTCATTGCAAACATGAAAAAACACATTTTAATAAAGGTTAGCTTTATTATACATGATATGTTAATAGAAGTGCTATTGGTCTGCAGATATCCCCTACTGTCCAATGTAACAATTAAAATTTCAGGAAGCCACTTACTGCTACACCAGCATGGTAACTTGTTCCACAAGCAATAAGAATCAAACGCCGACACCTCTGGATTTCCTTAATGTGATCCTTCAAACCACCCAAATTCACTGAAATAAAAATTTGTGTATATAATTATTTAGGAAAGAACCATATGAAATAGGCAATCATTTTTTATGAGTGCCCACTGCCAATAAGAGAAATAACACTGCCCTTTTAAAGAATTCATATTCCTCTTAGGAAGCAGAGTTCTCTATAGTTTTGAAAAGTAAATTAAATAGGTCACAACTTAATTGGCCCCATGACCTTGTAACTAACCTAATTCACCCTCCTACATGCTCACACAATTACAGTATTTATCTCATTCCACTTTGTTTGGTCATTTTTACAATCTTCTCTTTAGATTAAAAGTTATCTTAAAGGCAAAACTATAGGAACATAGACAACAGATGAGTAGATGCCAAAGGTCAGAGCTGGAGGAGGGGCTGACAACAAAAGGCACAAGGGAATTTCTGGAGTAATGGAATTGTTCTACATCTTGACACAGTACAGGTCAGGATTATGACTATGGTGTGGAAGTTTGTCAAAACTCAGAATTATACACTAAGAACAGTGAATTTAATATCTCAATAAACCTGCCTGGAAAAAAATTTACCTGTTATGTTCATTTCTCCTCCAGTGCCCAAAACAGTGCTCTGTCTGCAATATAAACCCACTCTACTCCCAGTCTTTGCCATCTCAGAAAATGCCATCGCCATTCACCAAACTGCTCCAATCAAAACATCAGCGTCATCCTTGAATGGCTCCTATCCCTTCGCGTCCACCTTTAAAACAGCTCTGATGCTGTCACCCCAGGCCAACATCGCTCCCTGGATGAGAGCAATGCTCTCCCGACAATGCTCTCTTCCACTCTCCACCCCTAGTAACCATTCATCTACTTTCTGTCTCTATGAATCCAACTATTTTAGATACCTCACGTAAGTGGAATCATACACTAAAAGGACTTTTAAAAGATAGCTGGGCCCCAATGATGGCTGGCAGCCACAGTTATTCTCGTAGGCTATAAAGGACAATGAACTTTCAGGTTGTTAATGGCACCTGCTAAAAGAGACTTTGAAATAATAAAATAATGCATATATAATTACCAGTATAGTCATCAAAGTTGACTCTTCCTCTCATTGTGTTCACAACGGACTCTGGCTGCTCAAAAATTTCCTTCTGCATAAATGAACTAAAGTTGCCTACAGTAACAGAAACCATATAATTAAAACAAAATTTAACAAACCAAAAAATAAGAACAGAAATTGGTAGACAACTAAAGGTCTATCTCCTTTAACATAATCCTGGTAAATGACATGAAACAAAAGGTAATTCAACAGAGAACAATATTCATATATGACTGCCTAACAGACTGGATGAATATACTTCACTCTATGTGAAGAAAAATGGGCGAGGAGGCAAAATCATTTATTAACTTCTTGCCTAAAATGTGCAGTTATAGCAAAACAAGGGAATGAGATAAGCATAAGTTTTGGAGTCACACCTAGATTTAAATCATGCTTCTAACCTTCACTATCTAAGATGGGCAAATTCCTTAATCTGTAAAATAAGAATAGTAGTTACTTCATGGTGTGGATTAATATAGCAAGGGATTTTGACATATGGTAGTCATGCCATAAATGTTAGCTTTTACTCTTACCACAACCCAGTAAGAACAGAGAATAAAAATCAAAATCATAGTAATCATAATAGTTAACAGAAGCAAACACTATGTATGCCATATGTGTTGGGCAGTGCTCAAAACAACCTTAATGAGGTAGGGTCTATTATCCCCATTTTATATAAGAAAACTGAAGCACAGAGAGAATAAGAGAGGAAGAAGGAACAGAACACAAACTATGTTTATGCTTATAAAGTATCTTTAAAATATCAGGTGTTATTTAAATAATCCATCTATTTTATTTTAAATTTTTTATAAAATTTTATTTATTTTTGAGACAGGGTCTCATTCCGTCCCCCCGGCTGGAATGCAGTGGCATGTGTCTCAACTGTGTTGCCCAGGCAGGTCTTGAATTCCTGGCCTCAAGTGATGCTCCCCCACCCTCAGCCTCCCAAAGTGCTGGGATTACAGGCGTGAGCCACTGTGCCCAGCCTCAATCTCTTTCTTATAATGCTAGAAACAACTACCATGAATAAATGTGAAGAACTGTTGTAGGACCAGCAGACAATTTTTCTAAAGAATCATCCCTTTTCCTTGGGTTGTCCCTTCACTAATCATGTGGAAGATTCCACTCATCACTATTATTAGATTCACAAGCTAGGACAACAGAATGACTCCTTTCCATTAAGGACACCAAAGCTATAACATGATAAAAACTTTCACCCTTCATGATTTGCTGGAGTTCCATCTGGAGTGTTTGCACAGCTCGTCCAGGGTGATCTCCTGCAGTTCGTTTAATTCGATGGATAGAAAGACGGCCATCCACCACTGCTGCAACATCATCATCTTCTAGAAAGATAACGCGATTGGTGTGTTCTATGACGGCACTAAAATGTTCAAGGAGATGTTACAATCAATAAGGAAGAATCGTTATTACAAATGAAACTATCGTTAGGACACAACAACCAACTTAAATACAAACTCTACCATCCTACGAAATCTCTGATAACCTCTGGCTATCAAGGCCATCCCCTACAGGGGAGTGAGAGGGAAGTGGTCATTGTAGACAAAAAATAAATGGATTTCTGCACAGCAACCTAAACCTAATTAGACTAGATCAGAAAGCATGGTTATTTTCTCCTCATTCTATCCATCACCAAATCCTGCAATTTTAACACCCACATATTTCTCAAAGCTTCCCTCTATGTCCACTACCACAAATGAGTTCAAGCTACCATCAGATCCTTGGCTGGACTACTACAGCAACCTCCTAATTTGTCCACCCATGTTCTCTCTTATCTCCCTCTATCCATTCTTCATTGCTGTCAAAATTGATACTGAAGACAACTCTAATCAAGATTTCTACTTCACCCAACAAACCATTTGAAGGCTTCCCTTTGGCTCTTAGGAAAACAACGAAATGCCTTAGTGTGACGCTGACACCTCCTTCTCTAGCCTCATCTCCCACCAAACTTCCTCTCAACTCTATTCCAGCCACACTCACACCCATCCTGAGTTCTCACAGGCTGAGCCATGTGCAGAAAATGAATATTCCTCACTCTACCTCTTCACTTAATTAACTCATAATCTCTTCTCAACTCTCAAAGTATCATTCCCTTAAAGAAATTGACCCACAGGAAGGTGAACCGCTTTGTCATAAGCATTCTGTAGCTCGTCATAGCTGGAATTCTACACTTGTTTAAAATTTGTCTCTTCCATTAAGGAAGAGCTCCTTAAGAACAAGTAATATTTTTATTTTTACTCGCCATTATCTCCTGAGGCTACCACATGGCTTTGCTCAGGGTGTTTCAATACAAATACAGGAATGAAAGAAAAAAGGCTGATGTATTTCTGCAATTCCCTGGTTTATTTAAGCCATAACTGTCAACTCTGTAACAAACCTACTTAATGACACCAATGACACATCTTGGCATTGACCTTACACACCTGCAAAAATTAAAAAACAGTGAAGCCTGTTTTCCCACTGAACTAATACATTCCCTGAAGTCCTTAATGGCATTATTTTCTCATTTTTATTATTTCCTCTTATTTTCAGGCATGGTAAATGACTCAAATATTTGTTGACAATTTGAGTGATTTTATTTTATTCTCATTACTATTACTGTTACATTTTATAAATGCATCTAAACATCCCACTGGATTTTCTCTCAAAATGTCTTAGTCTAATACTATTCCCTTATAAAAGTGATTATACTACAAATCAATTCTAAATGTAAAACATAAGTGTCCACATTAGACTAAAACTACAACAGTTTGGCAACTATCCTATATATTTGGTAGCACACTAAGCCATTCTACTCCCCAATCTAACATCTTTCCTCTCTACAAAACCTAGGTAAGCCTCCTGAAAGATGAAGGAAAAAAACACAAGAGCTTTAAAGTAAACACACTAGAACAAGTCTCAAGGAATACATGTGTTCTTGGTAAACTGACTTAAGTGCTCTGAAGCAAGAGAAAAGTATTCTTATAGCCCCATCTCCAAAAAGGTTACCTATATTTCCATAATTAAGAAAGTTCTCTTATACAGCACGGCTAGATTTATACAAAATGACTTCTCAATTTCCTATAGCATGAGAAGTTTTACTAAAATTCTCTTTGAATCAACTAAGGAGCTCACCTTGCATCAGAGGCAAAATAATACTCCACTGCTTTTTCTTCAACAGGGAAAAGGCAAGTTGTGCTGTCCACACGAGAGAGATTGCAGCTTCCTTTCTTATCTTTGCCTGGAGCATACAGTTAACATGAATTGGCAAACATGTAGAAAATCATGACCAACAGAGAAATATATATAATTTTCTACAATGTCAACAAAAAACCATAGCAACGCAAAATAATTTTAGCAATTTTAAAATGCCAGGTAGATCACCTTATTTCCATGCAATAAGCCAATAAAAACAGACAAAAAGTACAGAGTAAATAGCAACTATCAAAGAATGCATGGCAAAGAGCCGTGCTACATTATAAATTTTTTAATATTTCTGTTCCAGGTAAAAGACAAATAATTCACTAATATCGTTAACTGGCTTTTTAAATCAAAAGTATGTTTAATCTTTTTTTTTCATAGCCCAAGTCATAAAAGCCTATAAATTACCTTAATTTAACTTTATATACAGATAAGTCTATATATCTATACTTATCACAAAAATTACATGAAAAATATCAAAATTGTGTAAAGAAAAATAAAATGAAGACTAGTGGCAAATTAACTTTTTTTTTGAGACAGGGTCTCACTTTGTCACCCAAGCTGGAGTGTAGTGGCGCAATCATAGCTCACTGCAGCCCTGAACCACTGGGCCCAAGTGATCCTCCTGCCTCAGCCTCTCAAGTAGCTGGGACTACAGGCATGCACCACCATACCCAGCTAATTTTTCTATATTTTGCAGAGACAAGGTTTCACTATGTTGCCTAGGCTGATCTTGAACTTGTGGCCTCAAGTAATCCTTCCGCCTAGGCCTCCCAAAGTGCTGGGATTACAAGCATGAGCTATCACACTTGGATAATTTTTATTATCTCATAACAAAACTTCTCTAGATTTTAACAGCAAGTCACCATAACTAATCAAGCTGCAGTCTACACTAATTCTAACTTTAAAAAAACAAAGATACACATCACTCTCTAACCATGGTATATCATGTGTGGCACCTACTGTTGGAGATAAGAAATACATAAACCAAGAACTCTCATTTCTTAAAACTGGGTTTTCTTACACTTCTTTTAAGTTAGGATAAACTATGGTCCTTTTGCAATGGCAAAATCCTTTTTAATTCTAGCACTTCAGAATCCTGGCATTTCTACTTAATTTGTCAAGTCATCGATGAATACCAGTTTTTTTTCTTTTTTGCTCATTCACAACTAAAATCAAAACTAGAATAATGAAATTTGACAAATTAGTCAAATATAGGAAAAAAATCTATTAGGTGAAGACTATTTAAACATCCTAGAGACCAAAAAAAGCATCTTTGTCTTTTGACTATTTGGTAAATATAAAAAAAAAAAGTATATTTAAAAAAAAGCACCTTTCCTCAAGGCGAGGACATAGTAGACTTCATAACCTAAGGCACAATAGCTAGAGAATACCACAAATATACTTGTAAAAGCTTATATTGTATTTATCCTCTAAAATCCACATATAAAGACTTGGCATAATTGTTCTTAGAAATGTACATCCAAATATGCTAATTACCCTGATCTGATCATTACATATTGTATAAATGTATTGAAGTATCACACTGTATCCCATAAATATGTACAATTATGTGTTGATTTAAAATAATAAAAGCAAAAAAAATAAATGCACATCCAAAGTTCTCCATTATTTGTGATTATCTGGTGAGTTTGTGATTATCTGGTGAGTTTTAAATAATGAAAACAAAAGAGTTCTTTTCCATTCAAATTCAACAGGAGAGAGTATACCAAACTTTAAAAAATAAGTATAAGACGACATCCTAGAAACAGTAACACTATAGAAAAATAACAGATCAGTGTCTGCCAGGGGCTGGGAACAATACAAGGGTTAACTACAGGGGACAGCTTGAAGGAACTTTTTGAGTGATGCAATTGTTCTGTATCTTGACTGTAGTCATGTTTACACAATTGTTTGCATTTGACAAAACTCATAAAACTACATCAGAAATAGTGAATTTTACTGAATGTACAAAGAGTGAATTAACAGGTAAAAGGAAAACTCAGCACTTACATGTTTTTAAATAAATACAATTAGTTTTGGTTATAAAATGTCTTAGGGTTGAGTTTCACTATGGTCTTTCTCCAAATATTGATAATTTCATTCTTCAAGTAACAAAGTATATTTTAAAAATGTAAAAGAATTTGAGGTATCACTGCCTGTTTAAATGAAAAGAACATTCTTACTTGACATCTATATGGTTCTTAAAATCAACACATTGTGTTCCCGTATTATGTCATCTGATTTAAGTGAAATACAATTTCTATAATCCCTGTCCTACAGATAGAAAGATGGCTTTATTTGGTCAAGGGTCACACTTGGAAAAAATAGCAAAAGCCTGAAAGCCAGAGTTCTCTCCTTTACACAGCTTCCTTCAATAAGAGGCTATTCTTTTTAAATTCAACTTCACTGAGCCACAAAATTATTTACCTACTAGGGCTAGATAAGAAAGGATTTACAGGGAGAAGATAAAAAGAAATTCTAACAACATCTCAGGATTGAAGGTTATTTGAGGAAATAACTTTCCGCTCTAGATAAAACTGTGAAAGCAGCCACCATCTAAAAATGAATAGGTTTAGAGTACTTTGCTAAATGTTTTTCAAGAAATCAAGAATTACACAATATGAGTTTCAATTTCCTGAACATACCACTCCTTGTCTTTTACATGGAAAGCATTTAGTAATAAATAAATGGAAGGAGCACTGTTGTTTTTTTCTATGTAATTACATTAATAAAATGACCCAGAGTTTGTATAGCTGAAAATCCTTTAATAACAAAAATACACCTCAAACATAAACAATGTAAAAGAAAAATGATTCTCAATTCATATAAAGCCAATCACAATATCAAACATAAATCTAAAAGTAAAATGTCATGCATAAAAGACCATTTAAACATATTTCAGTTAAAAGTTAGGCTAAATTACTCAAATAACTACCATTTAGTTCAAACTATAATAACCTAGCACACAATGCTCTTTTCCTACTCTAAGCACATATCCTAGAACAAAGAAAAAATACTTTACAATTTCAATTATATTCTCAAAGCTAAAGATTTTAATGAAACGAATTATTAAAAGCGGTTTTCTAATGCCAAAAGCAGACAGACAAATATGTTCTGCAAATTAGAAAAATGTCAAAATATGTTTCCCCATAAAATAAGCATTTTCTTACAGGCCCAGCACATTCATCCACTCCAAGAACAAAGAATTAGTAAAGAATGAACAAAAAAGGATAAGATCCTTCCCATCCATGCAGAGTGCATTTCCCACCTCTTTCTCCCTGTGATCCCCACCATGCGAATTTTGATCCAATCTGAGTCCTAGCTAAGGATATATAACAGAAAAAAATTCTAATCATCAGAAAACTCACAAAAGCAAATTTTTTTCATGTCTAGATAGAACTATATATATATGGCTCTGACCAAAGGGGTATTTATTCCAACTTAAGGAAAACAATTCTTTATATCTACTGCAATCAATTTATAAATTTTCCCCATGGCATGATGTAGGTGTTGTTTTACCTGTTCTGTAGAGTATTGGAATGTGATCAGTAGAAAGTTTATGTTCACTCCGAACACCAATCAACAGAGGGCTACCTCGCCTGTAAATGCAAGATTACTCAGAATTAAACCATTTTTATAAATAATGCATGAACAATATAAAATTTAAATTAAATGAGCCAATGCTCTTCAAATAATGTTTAAATTTTTCCATCCAAGCTCAACTTCAGATATAACAAAAGAAGTACATAAACAAATTTTTTAAAAATATTCTATAGCAGGTGTTGCCAAACTGACCCACAGGTCAAGCTTACCTATTTTTGTAAATAAAGGGGTTTTTTATTATTTATTTTTTTAACTGACAAATAAAACTTGTATTATATAAAGTCTTACTGAAACACAGCCATGCCCATTCTTTTACATATTTTCTATGGCTACCTTCACACCACAACAGCAAAGTTGAGACTATATGGTCGAGAAAGCCTAAAAAAACATACTATCTGGCCCATTCCAGAGTTTGTCAACCTTTGGTCTATAATAATGTATTTAAAATTTTTCTCCTTAAAGGGAACCTTTCTTTCAATTGTACACAGAATGCAAATACATGAATGTTTAGCACCTTCTAGTAACTCTGCCTTCAGATTACAGATATATCTTTCTTACCAAATCTTAGGGCTCCTCGTTGTTCTAAAAAGGACTTCATGATCAAATCTAATATCCTAGCAAAAGCAGTGAGGGTACAATTACCAAGGAATCTCTCTAGAATGTATGTTTCCCAAAAATATGAAGAAAGTTAATCTTCTGGACCTGAATTAGAGAATATTCAATATCCAAATTCATAAAGTAACCATGGTGGCCCACCCAAAGACAGAAGGCCAATTATAAATGTCAAAATATATTTGCTTTATGAAGGGATTCTATTGAATGGAAGAGTGGTAAGACAATAGACAGGAAGGAGCACGTGAAAATAAATTTACTCACATAAATATCTCTAAGAAAGGGTAGAGCCATTACAGTCCACAGAGAATATGTATAACTCAAATGTTTCAAAATACATGTAATTATTAGTCATTATTAAATTAATATGTACCTTGTACCAACTGCTTGCCCAGGAAAATGAACACTTTTAAATACGAGTGCAAAAGCACCTTCCTATGGAAGGAAAAAAATGCATTAGTAATGTTTATTATAATCAATTATCAAATGTGAAATGCCTAAAATATACTGGCTTCAGCACAGAAATTTTTCGTTTGCACAGTGCTCTTTTGCGCTAGTTTATAAACAAGTCTAAATTTTAGGTAAACACTCCTGAGCTTTGGTATATCCAAGACCCGCTTTTTTAACCAAGTCCACTCTCAAAATATGCTCACTAGATAACAGCTCCAAATACAGACCATATATCATATCTCTCATACTATATATTTGTAGGGGGAAGATAGAAAAGATAACAAGCTCAAAATCCAAAACCTATTCTCTGCCCTAGTAATTGTATACCACTGTTAACTTCCATTCTTTTTGACCTTGATATTAGAGATAATATATATACACAATCACAATTATTAACATTTACACCATACCACCCCATCAACCCAACCTCCTCACGAACAGGGCCTAAAGAAATAAAGAACAGATAAAGGAGGAACATGAGACAGGTGAGGGAAGAGCCACCACAGAACACAAATTGGATTACACAATGGACAGAAGAGAAAGCCTACTAGAATCAAGAAAAGGCTGGGAAGGCACACTACTCTGCCTTGGCTAAAGAGAAGAACAGGCCTCTATATTCTCCATCTTTCTGATCCATTTTGCTAAGATTTGGGCTGGGATGGGAAGTGAGGGTTGGACCTTAATAGGGAGGTACAGGGCTTTTGAATGGGAAAGCTAGTTATGAGTGGGAGAGGAGGGTGTCGGTATCACTACACACTCGGACTTCTGTGAATCTTTGATGTCTTTAATCTTTAATTAGGGAAACTGCGATTGGATCACAAAGAATACTGCTTTTCTCTTGGGGTGGGAAATACTTTTCTACTGAGGCACAGGGCCAAGGAAAAGTGCCCAAAAGGAAAAATAAGTAGCTGGCTATGCTGGCTCAGGGACATGCAGACTTTAGCCTAGAATAAAGACTGTATTTCACTGAAGCTACTCTTGTGCGAAGTTATTGGTTGGGAAAAACACTTGAGGGAGCAGGAAGCAAAAGAGTGATGAATGCTCCATGTGTGTATCGTGTACACATTCATGTGTGGTGTGCAGGGCTTTGTATGTATGTATGCAGTTTTTAGACAAACTTAGATTTTGGATTATTTTTCATTCCCATGACGCTAAACTATAATGAAATAAGTAGAATTTTAAGTAGGGGGAGTCAATAACTCAACTAGTCTCTCTCAAAAGTATACAAGTTGAATAGTTTTTACATATATATATATATGTATATATATTTCATATACATATGAAATAAAAGCCAAAAATACTCAAGGAATTATCACAGTTCATGCTTATCAAACAATTTTAACAAAGTTTCTTGTGATTAATATTGGCATAATTATCTTTGAAAGCGTGGTTTAATACCAATTGTTGAATAACTCTCTCCACCAAGGTAGTAAAACTGATATCTTGACTTTCCCGATTGTCATACATATACTTAACAAGCTTGGCAATTGTCTCTGTGTCTGTTTCAGATTCAAAGTCATAGCCTTTGCTTTCCTGTAAGTAGAAAGGAAAAAAACTGACACATTTAAGGAAATATTCATAACATTCAAATCTTTTCTACAGAACTGTTCCCTTAAAAACCTAACTAATTTCTAACATTTTTTGAACACCATATCCCATTACCTATTATTCAAAATTTAGGTCACCATGTGAAATATAATGAAATATATAATGCTCACAAAGTTCATAAAAAAATATGATTTGTTTTTTGATGATACTGCACTATCCAATAAAATAGTCATTAGCTATAATGTAGTTATTTAATTAAACAAAATTTAAAATTAAGTTCCTCAGTCATATTAGCTCAACAGCCACATGTGGACACTGGCTACTGTATTAGACAATACAAAGATACAAAACATCTCCATTATTGCAGGAAGTTTAACTGGACAGCCCAGAGAAGGCACTCATGAAGGTCATTATTATGACCATTTCTACACAGTATATAGCTATTTAGGACACAGAAACGTCATTTAATCTGTCCTGATTCTTCTTATACATACTAGAAACTTTAAAAAATGACAAACAGGGTCTCTTATAATGTAAATGATGTCTCCCCAAAATTTCAATTTTATTTGAACCTTTTATAGAGTCAAACACTATTTCCTTTTTGTATAAAAAAATGGAGGCCGGGCGCGGTGGTTCACGCCTGTAATCCTAGCACTCCGGGAGGCCAAGGTGGGTGGATCATTTGAGCTCAGGAGTTTGAGACCAGCCTGAGCAAGAGCAAGACCCCGTCTCTACTAAAAATAGAAAGAAATTACTTGCACAACTAAAAATCTATATAAAAAAAATTAGCTGGGCATGGTGGCACATGTCTGTAGTCCCAGCTACTCAGGAGGCTGAGGCAGAAGGATTACTTGAGCCCAGAAGTTTGAGGTTGCTGTGAACTAGGCTGACGCCATGGCACTCTAGCCCGGGCAACAGAGTGAGACTCTGTCTCAAAAA
>RJWJ010027261.1:0-22341 GCA_004363605.1 Indri indri
CTTCATTGTTTATCAAAGACACTTCCTGTGTACCTCCACAGTGAATTTTAGGAATCAAGTTTAGGAAAGGGGAACACAATTTTGGAGTACTATCTTTATAAAAACACAAATAATCCTTTCAGATGTCAGGACATATTATTATATTGAATATATTCAAATTTCTTTGCAATGAAAAATTTACCTTTGGTAGAGATGTTAAATTAAAAAATACCTTAACTTGTACTCTGTCAGTGGAGCTTTGTTAAACTTCATTTATATTTTAGTGAAAGGAGAGGAAAATGTTAAATCAGAAGTCATTTTGGTAATTCCAATATATTGGATGTTATTCCATCATTGCCACATTGTGTACTTTCAGAATTACATATCATCTTCCCCTTTTCCTACCTTGTGGGAATTATTAACTTAGAAAAAAAACATGATGTTGTTTTATATAGGCCAAATACCGATTAAGAGGGATGAAATATAATACTCTGAGGTAGTTGAAGCTGTAATTAAACACAAAGCCATATGGTAGAATCTGTGTTGTTTTAAAAAATTCATGTATAATGGAGGAGCCTATTAATATATGCAGTACAATTTTATAAATTATAGATTGTAGCCTATATTTTCAACGTGATGCAGGTATCACGTAATTATCCTATATAGGTTAGAGTAATTTTATTGCTTCATTGACCTGACAGTTGCAGCAGTATGATGGCTCTCAAAAAGATAAAATTGTGTTTATGATTTTAAATGTCTTCAGTGGTTTTGGAAAAAGCTGCTTTGGGGACTTACACATTGTTTGACTTACAAAAAGACAATCTATTTGAAACATTATATTTTACCTATTTTCTTATTATTGGAGTTTCTTTTAAAGTAATTCAGTGTATTATCAAGATAAGCCTACAGAAAAAAAAAGATAAGGCTAGAATTTCCTTTTCCTAAATAGAAAGTGACTCATTTTACTAACTTATTTTAGTTGGCTATATGGCTATATAAGACGGTATTAGATTTAACGACATCAACTTTCCATTACAAACAGCAGTCAAGGAGAACAGTGGTGCAGGAGATACAAAACATTTTCATGCTGACTTTTGGAACATACGTTTTTTATAGCAAACTCACCTTTCTAGTGGAATCTGTCATACTGAATTTGGTTTTTATTCACTTTACTGACAGCAGGAGATTGGCAATCTAAAATCATGGTAGTTTGAAGAGGGTTATCAACTGGTATTAACTTTTTCCTTTTTCTGTGGAGAAACTACAGGTAAGAGTTGACTATACCAACAAAAAGATGATTAAGCACTTCATAAGTACAGGGTTATGTGAAAGTGATTCATAATTATAATGTGAATATGTTCCAGATTCTGTTAATGATCACTCCAGCATCATACAGTATATCCATTTTAATATGATGATGCTACATGAATGTGTTATACAACTGCTTTATAATTTTACTGATAGTGATGTCTGTCGAAGTGGTCATGAAACATGCTGTGTGTGTGTATGTTTCTACCCCTAAGTCATCTTTATCATCAGTGAAACATGAATTCCTCTATATACATGCCAAATTATTAGTTACTTCAGTGGCTCGGGTACATCCTTGGAAAAACAATGAGAATTTTGAGAGATAATGTGCATTTGATTCTTTTCTGTAATGGAGCATATAGTCTTGCCATCTTTCTCTGGCTCTTTTGATGATGGTTCTATGATTCTAGGAAAGACTATACACATCTGAACATACAAGAAAAGTTGCTCTACAGAGGATGGAGGTGGGCTGGTATGAAAGAGGCTATGTTTTAGCCCAGGGGTGGGGAACCTGTGGCCTTAAGGCCACATGTAGCCTTCTAGATCTTTAAGTGTGGCCTTTTGACTGAATACAAATTTTGCGGAACAAATCCTTTTAATAAAAGGCTGCACTTAAGGATTTAGAAGGTCATGTGGCCTTAAGGCTGCAGGTTCCCCACGCCTTTTTAGTCCAATGCGTTAAACCATGTCCTGAATACAACTTATTAGTGTTCAATTGCTAAGGGTCATTTCAGATTTTAGGCACCATAGCATTAAGCTGCCAATTGATGGGCATTGAGACCATTAATTTATTCAGTGCACATTGATTGAAGGCCAGCTTTGTGCCTGGTACCATGTGTAGGTTCTAGGGATGCAAAATGAGCAAGACAGTCCCTGCCCTAAAGGAGCTCAAAGTCTAATGAGGGAGAAACCAATAAACGTGAGGTTGTAATACATCATGTAAGTGTGATAACAGAGGTTTGGAATAGGTGCCCTTTGAGCACAGAAAAGGGCCTTAGATTGCTTCATTATAGATAAATGGCTTGTTTGTTTACTCTTAGAGATGCAGAAATGTCATAAATTACTTGGAATTTCCCCTCGAATATTTTTTTTTTCTTTTCCAACTTGTGATAGGGCAGTAGGAAACCAAGTAAGTACCTGTGTTTATGACTTATTTGCAGGCAGTCTCAGGATATCTAGTTGATTTAAATGGAACTGACAAAACCTTCTTTCCATGTACCTGTGTTTTGCTGTGTGACAGTCATTTAGACTACCTTTCTGTGCTGCATGTTCTCCATTTGCCTCTCCAGATCTTTCTCCATTCTGTGCTCTGGGAAGCAGCTTCTGTAGGGCTACATCACTTGAGCCCTTCCTTTTTGGTTTCTAGTTGACTTTGCCCGGTGAGAGAGACATCGGCCTCCCTGGAAGAGCCAGTTCCCTCCTGCTAGACTTTGTGTTACCAGGGCCATTCTGTTTTGTGTGTTTCGTGAATAAGTTACAACCCCCATTCAGTGGCCCTCTCTGCCAGCCATTTATAGTTACAGATCTTTCTAGGTTCTGGTAATCCTTCACTTGCTCCTTTATACCTGGAGATGATAATGGCTTCCTAATATTGCTAGCCCGGAGGTATGCCACCATCCTTTGCTGCTTTCTCTAAACCCTACCTATACCTTTTGAAATGGTTCCTTTATTACATTCTCTTGAATACTTAATTTGAGTGTGTTGTTTTTGGCCAGGACTCTGCCAATAATACCCAACTATGTCCAAAAACAGACTTGAGGTAGATTCTCTTTCTGCACTAGATACCAGTTACAGCTGTCCTTATTAGCAGATGCAAACAGGAGCCCATGGGCGCCCATGTTGGCTTTCTTGGGAGGGAGGGGGTTATGGTTCCTTTGGCTTGCTCTGAATGTGGTATCACCATTATGCCAAATCAAAGTTAATAAGTGTAGAGTAAAATCTGGCAGCAAAAACAATGGCAACCGATACTAGGTGGTTGTGGAATCCCTGTTACTCATTCTACCCCAGTAATTATTTCAAATGTTATGTCATTGCCATAATGCTAACATCATTTTACCCCTTACCCCTTAAGGATTACCCCTAAGGAGTGGTCCCTTTCTGAAGCCCCAATCTGGGTCCCTTCCTTGAGGGGAAAAAAGTCAAATATTTTGGAAAGATTCTCACTTGCTAAAAAGTATCCAGCATTTTAGGCCGGGTGCGGTGGCTCATGCCTGTAATCCTAGCACTCTGGGAGGCCGAGGCAGGCGGATCATTCTGAGCTCAGGAGTTCGAGACCAGCCTGAGCAAGAGCGAGACCCCGTCTCTACCAAAAATAGAAAGAAATTAATTGGACAGCTAAAAATATATAGAAAAAATTAGCCGGGCATTGTGGCGCATGCCTATAGTCCCAGCTACTCGGGAGGCTGAGAGAGTAGGATTGCTTGAGCCCAGGAGTTTGAGGTTGCTGTGAGCTAGGCTGATGCCACGGCACTGGCCCCAGGCGAGAGAGTGAGACTCTGTCTCAAAAAAAAAAAAAAAGTATCCAGCATTTTGTGCCTTTTCTTTTCTCCTAGCATTTATTTGTTCATTCACTTGTTATTCAGCACACATTTGTTGACTATCTAGTAGGTGCTGGGTATTGTGTTAGGGACTGAAGGACTGAATATAAAAATAAGTAAATAAGTAAACAAACAAATAAATAGAACACATTGTCTATCCCGACTTGTCATTTCAGCTTCTGTTAACTTCTATTATATTATGGAAAGTTCTTTTGCTTCTGATGGGAGTTTACTGGTTTTGATTCTCTGTTTTATTTAACTTTTCTCTTTGCTTCTAGTCACAGGGAGAGGGAAAGAATCTCAAAAAATGAACAAAAATTTGTCAACTGGCATATTCTTGGGTCAGACTGGAATCCTGTTGCAAGGATTTTTCTTTCTTTTAATGGGTTGTTTGGAACAAAAGCAGAGGCCTGGAGGAAATTGCTACTATTTGTCTCTAGTTGGTTTTATTCAGTCAAGTTTTAACTTAAATTTACCTTACTTGGAATAGAGTATGGAAATGTTCAGAGAACTTCCCCCTATAGGTTTTATGGAATGTAAATTCTTCCTTTATATTCTCTTTGAATTACATCCTTTGGAAACTCATGGACATGCTATATATCTTTATTAATCTCTTTCTCATATAGTCATTTTTGGCCAAGCTCTACCAAGCTTTCCAATGTGTTAGTCAGTTTGGGGAATTATTCTGATTCTTTTGGATAAGAAATTGAAGTGTATATTGTTAATATTTACCCTATTAAAAAAAAATAAAAGTTGGCAGCAATGTCACTAAACTCTCAGATTTTAAAGTGAACTAGTTAACATGTAGCTTCAATTTTTACGGAAAGAAATTTGTAGTGTTAATTGTCTACTTCCTCCTAATTTGGGTTCCTTAACTCAGCATTCGGGATGGAAATATGCAGTCTGTACAAGTTTATTAGGGATTACGTAGATACTATCTTGTCTCTTATTTTCTTTTCAGAAAAGCGTTTGCCATCCAGGGATTATGAGTGGTGATTACAAACAGCTTTCTTGTCTTTCCCTCTGTCCTCCTTCTTTCTCCGTTTACCTTCTTTTTCGTTTTCACTCCTTTCACCTCTTCCTCCTCTTCTTCCCTTCAGCCTTCTTGCTGTTTAGCTTTAAAGTCCGGTTGACTCAGGCAATTTTTTTTTCTTAAATGAACCTTGTCTAAAATTGGGAATGACTTGTTCTTTATAAACTATGGGTTTTTCTTTAAAATATTAGACAACATAGTCCAGTGATAGACTCTGGATTCAAATTCCAGCTCCTTCATTTACAAACTGCGTGACCTTGGGAAAGTTTCCTCTATATGCCTGTTTCCTTGCCTGTGTAATGATGAAAGTACCCACCTCAGATGGTTGTCTTAAATGAGACTTAAACAAGTCAGTATGTAAAGTACTTAGAGAAGTGCCTTGCACTTAATATGCATGATATGTTTGTCAAGTATAATAATCCTTTATAATCCTCCCATCTATAACATAATAATTACTAGAAATAACATCAACTACTTTTGTATTAGAGATAAAAGCACAAACTTGAAAACATTTCCCATGACTACTCACGGAATGTCGTTAAAGCTTAGTGTTTTATCAGTCATCTGTAAAAACCACATACATGATCTCCAGGTAGTGGTAATCCCAGCCATAGTGGAAATTGATCTGTATAGGTCTGTGGTAGAATGTAATTAAACAGATGGAAAAACTGTTACTTTATACAGTGATAAGTCCTGAATTTCAGCTTACTTCAGAAAACGGAGTTAGGTACACTCTAGTCACCTTCACTATTTTTATTGCCCAAGTCTTAGGAATGATCACTCTCTTTGTGAAAAACTAGAGTTAATGTTCCTAAAACTTTTGAATGAACTTAATTGTACATCCTCATTTGTATAAATTCCATTATTTGAATTCTTCTGTGCAGTTAAGCAGGCAGCAAAGAAAAAACTATTGTGTATACCCCTCCGTTTCCCCTCTCCCTCTAACCCTTGTTTTTCAAATATGTCTTTTGACATATGTTAACCTGACATTGTTTTTTATGTCATATGAGTGCAATGTTTTTAAAGTATTTGGCTTTGCATCATTTTTGTTTATTTATTGAGCACACATTATGTGCTTAGTACAATGCTAGGAGCTGGAAATACCAGTGTAAAAAAGCTAAGTTCTCTATACCGATATATGACAATTAAAGATGTTTGTAAAGGCTATGAAGGAATTAGAACAAACTTATAAGAGAGTGTAACTTTGGGGATGGCAATCTCGAGGGAGCCTTCTGTGAGGGGAGGATTTTTGAACTGAGAGAGATTTGACTTGAGATTTAAGGATGAAAATGAGTTGGCCATGAAGGAGCTGGGGGAAGATTCCAAGCATAGGAAAGAGCAGGTGTTGAAGGCCAAAGGATGAAAGGGCATTTTATAACAGGAAAGAAAAGAGTATGGCTGGAATGTGGTATACATCCATGGTATTTTTAATTGTGAATTTTGTAACTTTTATTTCTACACGTCAGAGTGAATAAAAATAATAACTGACATTTATTTAGTGCTGTGTAGCCTTTGTGCAGCCCGTGCATTCTCTCAACAACTTGTTCAGGGCGGGTAGCTTGATCGTCTCCATTCTGTAGATGATGGAACTGAAGCCTAGGGTAGTCGGGAAACTCACACAAGACAACCCAGCTAAGAGGTGGTATAATTTGGAACTGGGAGATGCATTTCTGAAGATTATAATTTTTGAATGCAGATTAACTGATCCAGATTTTGGAAAGATTGTAATAAATGGAGAGGGTGAGGAAGAAGGGATTGGGGGAATTAGTTGGCTATAAAAGTGATGATTATTTTAGGTGGCTTAAATGTTTTATGACTTCATCTTAATCCTATTTAGTTATGATGTAGTTTCAGAGTCAATTTCTGCTTACCATTTTGAGCATGTGGCTGCTGTCTAAAAAAGTCACTTTAATTTTTCATATATCAGACTGCTAATAACTATAAGAGTTAGCAATGAAGTTATATCATACTGGAGGATGTAACTAATTTGTCCTGTTCAGTAACGTGCCCATAGACTTTGTCTTCAAATAGCACGGCTGTTGTATACATTCCTTTCAAGTTTTCACAGGAAAGGAAGACCTTTGTCCTTCCCCGTATTTCAAGTGAATCACGTGTATAGAGTTCAGAGTGACCTTTGGTAATGCATTCCAGCAGATATAGTTAGAACCTCGTGGTTAGTCCTTAGTTGTCACTGCTTGGAAATGTTTCCTGAGTCTTTTTCAGGGTGGGGTGTCTAGGAAAATGACATATAGGAAATGTGTAGCGGATGAGCTCTTTAGTTAATTGGCAGCTTGTTAAGCCAGGTTTTGCCTTGCCTTTTGGTTCATTTGCGTCAGTAATGTGAGAGGTAGGTTTGCTGCTTAGGTGCTATAGAGGTAAATGAAAAGAGAAGAAAGCCATTATTTATTGTATGCCTAGAATGTGCCTTTGGTAAATGTTTTACATAAATTCCTGTAATCACAAAACTCTGTGAGGTATATAGTATTAGCCTCATTTTATGCCCTACCCCTGGAGATAGAAAAATAGGTGGAAAAAGAAAACAAAACCTGTGGATCACTAATAGCTTCTTGCTTACTGTGGCAGACTCATAAGAAATAATACCGTATGATAAGTTTTTAAGTGCCTATCACGTCCTAGCACTGAGATTACTAAGGATGAGTGAGATAAGGTCTTTATTCTCAAGAAGTACACAGAACCTTGTAAGATGAGATAAGTATTTTAATAAAGTCTATCTTTATTTTAAAACAATTTTTCCTGAGACCATTTAAAAATTGTATTTGTTTATTTTAGAGATGGGGTCTCGCTCTGTCACCCAGGCAGGAGGAGTGCAGTGGTACAATAAATCATAGCTCACTGCAGCCTTGAACTCCTGGGCTCAAGGGATCCTCCTGCCTCAATTTCCTGAGTAGATGGGACTATAGGCATGCACCATCATGCCCAGCTAGGAGATACATATATACACACACACACATATATATGTTTTTTTGTTTTTTTTTTTTGAGATAGGGTCCTTCTATGTTGCCCAGGCTGGTCTTAAATTCCTGGCCTTGAGGGATCTTCCAGACTCAGCCTCCTGAGTAGCTGGGATCACAGGTGTGAGCCACTGTTTCCAGGTCCCCTGAGATCATTGCTCTTACTTTACAGCAGAGCTAATATAAACCTCTGGGAACATTACTTTTGGCTAGTGCTAAATTCTGAAATAATCCCTGTAGATAGTTCAGAAGTTACCAGTCCATCCACATTACTAGGTGAAAGCACCTAGTGCTTTGAAAATGTGTGGCACATGGTAGGCATTCAAATATTTGCTACGTAAATGAATAGGTAATATACTTGAGTTAGCTATTCTTCCAGGGTTTAAAGTCTAGCTCCATCTATTACTGTGTGACATTGGGCAGGTCATCTCAACTCTTTTGAGTTTCCTCATCATCCTTATTTCCTTCCTTCCTCATCCTCATTAGGAAAAAGATGATGCTAATAGTGCCTTCCTCATAGTGCTGTGAAATTAGATGAGATAATGTATGAGTCAATGTATGTGAAGTGTTTAGCATAGTCCTGGCCCTCAGCTGGCACTCAAATGTTGCTGCTGTTGTTATCATTATCATTATTAAGCTAATAAACCAATTCGGTACCACTGACACAGTCTGCTATTTAAATGTGATTTCATGTGCTGGTGACTTTTCTTTTGGAAAATTGTCTAGTGTAGTCCTATCTATACTTTAAGCAGCATTGAAATCAGAACCTAGTTTGTATTTCAGTTCCTAGTGCCCAGAACACTATGGGAAATGTTTTGATTACTTCTAGCTTATTTCTTTCTGGAATCAGATATTTTAGATCTTCTGATTTACTTCTGTATGAGTAGTATTCCCACAGCTCATAGGCAGGGTACCCAAACGAAGCTTCATGGTTGGAGAGAGCAAACTTGAAATAGGAATAAACAAAGATGTGTGTGAGGTAGGAATGTCATGGTTTGGGTAGTCATAACTTCTCGTAGTACTCAGCTCCAAAAACATGAAGATTTTGTTTCCTGAATGTAAACTAGTCAAGGGCTAACTTAAAGTACAGGTTGAATGAGCTAAACATACCAGTTCATCATAACTTCTTTTGATGAGTAAGAATTCATCCTTTCTTCTTTCTATAGAGTTAAAGAAATAGATGTATATAATGACCACATCCATTTATAGTGTTCCCTGATTGTCCTAATTTTAGGTAATTGTCTTCTTCAGAAAGGCAGTTTGTTAAATAGATGACTAAATGTAATAAAAATTTATACTTTTTTATTTTTCCTTAAAATTTTTTAGACACTTCTAAGAGAACATCCCAATTTGCTTTGGAAAATACCCCTAGTGTAGTTATGCAGTATAGCAGAGGGAAGTGATATTTTTTGTATTTTACTTATTTTTCAAAGGGTATGGATAAGAGAAAGGAATTTTAAAAGTGCTTCTTTCCAATATTGTCTCTGTCTGACCCAAAGGCTCAGTTGGAGAAAAAGTTTCTTAAATTGTGATGTCATCAAAACTTGTTGGGCGGGTTATGGATAATGCTCAACTTTACAGCTAGTGTGGTTATCTATACTAAAACTTAGTGCTGCCATTAAATATAGTCTAATTATTAACCAAATCTATAAATAAATCAGTAATTACTTTTTATGAAGATAAGTTTTTTTCATGGACTTTTCCCTCTTCCTCAGGATTTGACATTGATTTTTCAGTGAGTGACAATTTGTGTAACTTTATTTCAAGGGTTCTAAGTATGATCCGGTAGTAAAAGCATTTGGTTTGGAAGTCTGATTCTGGTCTTACATCTACTTCTGTGTGATCTCAAGGACAAGATCACATGGCTGCTTCATTTATGGATATGGAAATTATAATAAAAATAATGTCTGCTTTGCCTGAATCTCAGGATCATAGTGGTAAGTGAACCTCACTTACTAAGGACAGTCAGTTGGTGCAGAAAATCTTGCAGCGGTTGACACCACTGGACTCGGGGTAGGAAGACAAAGAGCACACGGTGTACAAGGGGCTATTTTGAGCAACTGCAGCCGACTTGTTGGAGATCAATGGTAAATCTAGCCTGGGGAAGAATGGGATGAGTGTTACTGTCAGAAGAAAATAGGAAAAAGTTGAAGACTGAAGTATTTATAATAGGAAGTAGAAATATAGGAAAAAGGGCTGTGGTACAAAGTCATGAAGGCCCCCTGCTTGAGTTTCTTCTTTTGCCATATGTAGGTAGACTACTTGAGTGATTAAGTGACTGATGAAATCTTGCAACTAGTTGGGTATTCCTGCGGCAGTCATACTGTGAGAAATGGTGACAAGTGCTACTTTGAGAAGCCAAAGCAGAATATAATTTGGTCAAATACACTGACCAAAATCCCCCACAAAGGGGTATTTTCAGTTTTGAAAAATGATAAAGGTTAATGTTCACCTACCATTTAATAAAACAACAGCAAAAACAAAGAAACCATAATTCTAACCTAGTCTACTGAATATCAAGAGACTGTCACCTGTATCAATAGCACTTTGTCTTCTGATACTAGCAAAGTCTGTCACATTATTTTAGCAAATATCTTCTGACATGGAATCTCTTTTAACATTGTAATCCACTTGTGACTTGCAGAATAATAAACAGGAGAGAGACACTCCTTTTAATAGAGCGACTACATTATTTAAGATTGTATTTCTCTTTTCCTCAGTACTAGTCTTGTAGTTTGTTACCCAGTTAATGATTATAATGGTGAGACTTGAAAGTTACTGTGTAGCTGTAGCTGGCAGAATGATTTATTACTATGGAGGGCATTGGGATATAGCTATCATTGAAAAGTTAAGGAATTTCACCTGCCCTATAGCCATGGCGACCAAACACTAATTGAAAATATGCGTACTAGTATTGAAATGCCCTAGCCAGAGTTGTAAGAAAATCTTGACAAAATTTTGTGCCATTTAAGAGCCATATTCTTTGTTTGCTAATAATTTAAAATGTACATTTAAAAGCATCTAACTATTCAGTAGTCGTGACTGAAATTATAAACTCAAGGGAGCCTCTGTAGCCCACAGGTCCTGATGTGTGCTTTCGTTAAATAAGTTTCATCTGATAAAAAGGGGAGGCAAAAACAAGAGTCGGAAAAGGAAAATAAAAAAATGAAAAAAGTAAATATTGCTGGTTTGTCTGTTTTTGCCTTCCAAGAGGGGTTTAGGAGAGCATGAGGCTTCTTTGAGAGGAAGGAGGGTTAATCATGAGGATGTGCTTCGCAAGGTCTGAGATTCCTGCCCAGAAAAGAGATTGTGGTAGAGATTTTGATTTTCAGCTGGATTAAATCTAGAGTCACATTTATAGTGATTTAAATTTCCTGAAGTAAGGAATTTGTCCTTTAGGTTGGTCAATTAATTAGACCTATATTTAGGATTCACTAGGAAATGGCAGATCACTGAAGAACTTTGTGGTGGTTGCCCTTATTTCATGTCCTCAGACTTTTCATGATTAAGGATGAACTGTTGGGTTTGGAAGACAGGGTAATTTGGTTGAATATTTTGTAAGTTAAAGTCATAGTAAACGCAGAGGAGTTTGAAATTTTGAACTGTCAAATATATCAAAATCTGATTATGACAGAAATATTAGAGTTGATATGGGGATAACCATAGACTTGGTTTAGTGAATTATCTGAATATAATTCAGGAAAAGGTATTTGTGTTATATGAGATAGACATATTAATACTTTCTATAATAAGGGATGTAAATGGGTATATTTTGAGTGGGCTAGCATTATATTAATATTTATGTAAGCTATAATAACCCAAAATAAGAGAGGAGCAAACTGTCGTGCCATTTTAAAGAGTTAGAATGCTAGGGTGACTCTTACCTTGCAATTTCAACAAAACTTTATTAAAATATTTTGTATTTTATCAAGATATAAAACAAATTTACATTTATTTTTACTAACATATAGACATTTGTGGAATTCTCTCGTATTAATGGTATGCATAAAGGTTAAGAGTATGGACACTGGAAACATACAGGTTTGAGTTTGAATCTCAGTTCTGTTACCTACTGCTTGGGTAAGTCACCTAAGTTCACAACTTCATTTTCTTTACTGAAAAGTGCTGGGTTTTCATCTGTGTGTTCTCCTTGGCATGTGGCCCAGTGTCCATTATATACTAGGCATTCGTTTATTCCACAGATATTGCACACATCTTGCATGCCAGGCACTATCTTAGGTAATGGAGATACTAATAATCATACAAATAAATATTAAAGATGGACCAGTAAGCGTTAAGAAGGAGAGGTATGGGTGCTGTGATAGTTTATAATAAGGGATATAATAAAGGATAATGGGGTAACTTTTTTAAATGATTACTTTGGCTGTAGGTAGAACAGATTAAAGCTAGGAAATAATGGATTTAGGGAGATCAGTTAGGAGGCTGCTGGAATAGTCCAAGTGAGATAGATAGACTAAAGAGGTGGTAGTGGAAATGGAGAAAAGTTGATGAATTTGAGAGGTATTTGGGAGATAAAATATAACTGTGCGTGCCATGTTGAATGTGGAGAGTAGGAGAGAGAGAACTGTCAAGAATCGTTCTGGCTGGGCACAGTGGCTCATGCCTGTAATCCTAGCTACTTGGGAGGCTGAGGTAAGAGAATTTCTTGAAGCCAGGAATTCCAGATCAGCTTGGGCAACATAGTGAAACCCTGTCTCTATTAAAAAAATAAAAATAAGAAGTAATTCTGAAGTTTCTGGCTTGTATAATTGGATGGATGTTGGTTCCTGTCAATTACTGAGGTGGAGAGTGCTAGGTGAGAGTCAGCTTTGAAGGAGGTTGGGGAGAGAGAGTTTGGTTTGGGGCATATAATGTTTAAGATGCTTTTGAAAGCCAGGCCCGGTGGCTCACGCTTGTAATCCTAGCACTTTGGGAGGCCAAGGCAGGAGGATCACTTGAGGCCAGGAGCTTGAGACCAGCTTAGGCAACATAATGAGACCCTCATCTCTACCAGGGTAGGGGGAAGGGGAGAAGAAAGAAAGAAAAATCAGCCAGGAGTGGTGGCATGTACCTGTAGTCCCAGCTATTGGGGAGGCTGAGGCAGGAAGATTGCTGGAGCTCAGGAGTTTGAGGTTGCCCTGAGCTATGATGATGCCACTGCATTCTAGCTCCAGCAACAGAGCAGGCCTCTGTATCAAAAAAAAAAAAAAAAAAAAAAAAATTAAGCCTTTAAAAAGTGCTTGTGAAATGTTTAAGTGCAGTATCAAGTTCTCATTTGGATAAACGGCTCTAGAGCTCAGAGGAATGATCTGACTTTTGGGAGTCGTTAGCATATTCGTGGTAATTGAAGTCATGAGAATTGATGAAATCCTAGGAAGAACGTATAAAGTAAAAGGGAAGAAGATTTATTAGTAGAACTGAGATTTGAGAAACACTAACATTTCAGATTGGTTGGAGGAAATTAAGACTACCAAGACTGCGAAGGAGCACCTTAAAAACAAGGTGGGTGTTTTTGGAAAGCCAAGTGGAGAGAGTGGTAACAATGTCTGCATTCTCCTGAAAGGTCAAGTGAGATAAAGACTGGAGAGTGTCCATTGGATTAGTTACACAAAGATCATTTATAACTTTATGTGAAGCCATTTCAATGGATAGGTGGAAGCCAAACTGGAGTGGGCTGAGAGGTGGGTGGTAGGTGAAGAGTTGGAAATTGCTAGGTATAGATGATTATTTTAAAAAGTTGGACTGAGAAAGAAGGAAGAGTGTGGTAATTTAATGGGGAAGACACCCAAATATTGGCTGAATGAATAAGTGTGCATTATGAAACTCCTTGAGAAAATAATAAGCACAGGCTAGCAGGATCATTTCTGAGGAGAAAGAGAGGGAGATCTTTTAGGGATATCAGCTGAAACACTAATAGTTTGGGATCATAGTTTGTTGTGGTTACCTGTGATACGTGCCAGATTGGGGAAGAATGATCTTGCCAGACAGAAAAATGTCATTTTCAGATCAATGGTATAGACATAGTTGACTTCTCTTTGCAGAACTCTCATTGCTGAATGTGATTATTTGATACATTGTTTTCCAAAGTAACTATCATCAAATACGGTGGAAAGAGTCTAGGATTTGGAGCCTGGTATTCAAATTTCAAAATTCTGCTGTGCTATTTTCTTGCTTCAGGTCACGCAATTGGTTATTTAGTCCTGCTGAGCTTCAGTTTCTTCATTTGCATAGTGGAGAAAATACTGGCTGCTTCACAGATTTGTTAGGATTAAAGGAGAACCTATGTTAACAAAGCACCTGGTACTTAGTGGGCACTCAATAAACTAATGTCTGCCTGTCTTTTTTTCTTGCTTCCCATAGTAACAGTTGTTTATTATATGGTTATATCGTTGTATGTTTGCTCTTAGCCTTAAATGAATAATTTGTGGTAGTCCTTCCTTCTTCAGTTTATCTTCTCTATAAAAGAACTTGAGTGATACAAACATACATTTTTGGTAAGATGGATATATGATTTGCTACTGCAATAATCGTAACCAATAAAAGAATTTTGCAAGCCTTTCTTGGCTTGTATGCCTTATATTTGTGTGCCTTTTTAAAAAAGCACGTGTGTGTTTTAAACAAAGCTTACTAATTTAGATATGCCAATTTGGTGACTTCCTGCCAAAGTAAGAGTTTTTGTATTTTTCTTCTGAGACACACCTTAGCATAACTTTAATTTAGTTTCTGGATCCTTGCCATTTGGCATAATTTCAGACCAAACATTGATAGATCCACATAAATACTTTTAAAATTTCAAATACATTTTTTATTGGTGTGTGAACTGTCAAAAGCAATTGAAGTCTCATGTCTGGGTTTTATTTGGTTTATTCAAAATTTTTTATTTGTAGTTTTGATTCTTGAACTTTTTATACACATATTTTGAGCACTGAGATAACTAATTTTGTACCAAAATGATTGAAATCAAGTCAGTCTGATTTCTATAAGTTTTGTTGCTAAAGCAGTCTCCTGAAAGGTTTTAAAATGTGCTCTCAACCACCACACTCCACAGCCTCCTAAGAGGCATTTATGTATGAACCTTTCTAGAAGGTGAATATGCTGAAATTTTTATAAGAGCATTAGAGTTTTCCAGCTTTATTCAAGAATCAATATAGTAGTAAGCACATACTTTTTGTTGTTGTTGTTGGAATGTGGGCCTTACTGCTGATTGGGAGAAGTTATTTCTTGCCTAGCTACTAACAAGGGAGACTTCATTGGTTAAAGGAATTTTGTGGGTGGAATTGCTGAGGCTGGAAGTCTCATTGTTGGTTCAAAGAGAGAAGTAACTTAGTCAGGTACTTTCATCTGAATACAGGATGCTTTATTTTACAAGCTTAAGTAGTACCTGGACAAAACCCTACAGGTTACAACTTCTCTAGACGCTAAATAAACTCGGTAGAAACTGTACTTCAAAGGAGAACTTTCTCCTTGATTCACTATCCTGCATTGTCTTCTGAAATTTGTTGGCTATTGACAAGCCTTTGAAGAGAGAGAAGGACAGCTAAAATACATGTAGTTAGTATTTGATGAAGTGTTCTTGTGCATCTGTTACAGATTTTCCAAGTTAAAAATTACTTTTCCACTAGAGGAGCACCCCATATCTTGTTTCTTTTCCTAAAGGTATATAAGTTTATAATATATTTTACTTTTTTTGACTTTGAAACTGTGTGGTATTTCATTGTGCAGATTTGGCATAATTCACTTGACCCCCATTTTTGCATATTTGAACCCTGGGTGATATGGAATATTGTCATTAGTAAGTTCAGGGTTAGTTTTTTTCCTTTAAAAATAATTCTGTGATTGCCAAATTTTTTGAAATTAACATGTATTGGCAAACTCTAAAAAGCCCATGAAAGAAAATAAATATCATTAGTAATCTCACCATCACCAAGAGATATGACCTCTTTTAACATTTTGGTTATGTATCTTTCCAGTGCTTTTTTTTATGTCCATATGCCCACACTTTTAACCCAGGCTTTTTAAAAAACCAAGTTGAGATATTGCTGCATATATTTTTTTTATAATTTTTAACATAGTTTTCCACACAATTTTAGTGGTTATATGGTATTTCATTATATGTATTTGGCATAAGCCACTTTATCCCCATTTTTGAATATTTAGGTTAATTGCAGTTTTTATGCTATTATGCTATATACAACATCCACGTAGAAACTTTGGAAAACCTGGTGTCTATTCCAGACTCTCAGTGTACCCTGGCTTTTTCTGCCTGCTTCTCTCTCCCTTCCAGTATCTCCTTTAACAACAAGATCAGATCAAGTGGACAAATTATTCTTCAGACAACTTACTATCAGGCAGTGAATATGCTAGCTTCTGTGAATTCAGGGATTAAAGAGATACATTGATGCATTTTATTTGCAGAGACGAAGAATTATAACGTACGAAGTAAGCGTTATGATGGATTATGTGTGTGTCAGGTCCATGGAGGCTCAGAAGGAAAGCAGGGGTTGCGAGGGCAATAGGCAGAGGAGAAAGATCAGGGAATAAGCATTTGTTAAACCCTCTTAATGTGCCAGGCACTAAGTTAGGCACATTACTAGGCTATTAGTTTACAACAATTCTGGGAGGTATGTAAATAGTATTTATTCTCATTTTCCAGATGAGGAAACTGAGCTCAGAGAGGTAAGTAATTTGCCCAAGCTCACTCAAGTAGTAACTGGGAGAATGCCAGAAGTAAACCCAGCCAGGCATATTTGACTACCCAGTTCTGTCCAGGACCCCACCCTGCCACACCAAAGGATCAGTTCCAGGAGTAGCTGAATAGAAGCTAGAAAACAAGTAGGCCTTAGCTAAGTGGAGGGGGTGGAATCATTGCACAGGTCAAGAGTTTTGAAACAGGTAAGGGGAATAGAGAGATGAGGCTTAAGCCAACATTTAGTTGTTGTTTTTTAAAAGTTTACATATAGTAAAATCTACTCTTTTGGTGTACAGTTGTATGAATTCAGACAATTAGTAATTTAATCGTATAACCATTACACAGTCAAGATACAGAATTCATCTATTACTTTCCCACAGTCCCTTAGTCTTCTCCTTTGTAGTCAACTCCTCCCACTACCCTCCACCTCTTGCAACTGCTGATCTGTTCTCCATCCTATATGTCGTATGAATGGAATGATGAAGGCCATAGCATGTAGCCTTTTGAGTCTGATCTCTTTCACTTAGCATAATGCATTTCTGATTATGCCAGTCATTTATTATGTAAATGTTACTGCACAGTTTTGCTATGGTTTTTTGCCTTCTTCTAAATGTGTTTATATCACCCCCCCCCCAACTCTAGTTCCATGTGTACAGAATGCTTTTTGCTGAGAAATGATTCTGTCAAGAGTTTCAAATACCAGGGAAGCCCCTAATAGATTCCTGATAAATGCTCAGGAGAAGGTAAGATAGAAAAAATCAGCTTTCTGTCCCCCACACCCTTTTTACCTCATTCATCTTGCCTTTTGCATATACAAATCACATGGAAAGTTTGCTACTGATTGTGACCTTTGCCTGCTTGAAAAAGAAAGGGAACAGCTGTTACCATGAGGGAGTGGAAGGAATTAATGTTGTTCTTGGCCAGTTGGCACTGTTTCAGTGTGCCTTTCTGGGGAGGGAACAACAGGTGAACAACTTCTTTTTATTTTTGTTAGTGTATAAATAAATAGGTTAACTTGTTTTTTATTTGTGCAGAAATCTGAGAGCCCATAGTAAAGTAACCAGCCCTAACAGTTCTGGATTTTTTTTTTTAAAACTCCTTAAATATATACCCAAATTTATTTTTAAGTGTCTTAATGAACTCTAAGGTTGAGAATATTGAAGGTAATTATTGACTCAAAACCACAAAAATGTAAAAATCTTCTTTGGTAAATGTCACTTATATCCCAACTGCTTTTTCTCCCTTTTGTCCCAACTTTAAAAAGATCATGTTTATAATAAAACCATATCAGCCACAGAGAGGTAGTGACTACAAGCTAGTGACCGGAATGGAGGTGTTTCTAAAAGCGGAGGGTGCACTGTTCTTTACACTCTTCCCTGTTAACGCTTTGCGTAGCATCTCTGTGAATCACACTCAAATACTGTATCGTGCTCTCTACCACCGACCCCTCCCACCTGCCACTAGGCTCTGCCCCTTTTCTACCTCTGCCTCGTACAAACGCATTATCCTGAAGTACAGTTTTCACCCCAAGTCCTTCCTTGGTTAACAACCAGTGTTGATTTTTCGTTTTTTACTGAAACATGTCCAAATTATTTACCTGAAATTGAAAAAGCTTCACGCTGTACTTCTACTTTGCCCATTCATGTTTCTCTTGTTCTCATTCCACTCTACCCTACTTTAGTTGGATCATCCTGTTTTTTTTAGTTGTCTGGCAACAGACTGAGCTCATTTATCAATCTTTAATTCATTTATAATTCCATTGTACATTGTAGTTGTTTTTAATAGTTTTTCTACTCTATTAATAGCTCCAGTTGTCCTGCTCTCCTTACTTTTTAGCAAATGGTACTGATTCCCACTTTATTTAGAAGGCTTTGAGTCAGATAAGTACAGGTTGGAATCCTGGATATACTGTTTACTATCTAGGCTGATAGCCAGTTTTACCTCTGAATCATCCCTTCCTCTGCCCATGACCTCTGTTGTCCTGGTCCCTTCCATAGACCTCCCCATGATCCCACAACTAAAAGGTTGAAGCAGAACCCAGCTCTTCCAGCACCAGTTGGTGTCTGTTCTGAGTAGCCAGTTGCTGGTATAGTACTAGTTAAATATTTTTAATTTCATCCTTATTATATGTATGCTTTTAATTAAGTTACTTATTCTCTCTGACTCACTCTCCGGTCTTTAAAATGAGGATAATAATACCTGTTTTACAGGGTGACTGTTCATTCATCAAATATTTGTTGAAGGCCTGCCTTGTTCTAGGCATTGATGTAGGTACTTGGGATATATTGATAAACACAACAAAGATATCTGTGCCTTCTTGGGACTTGTGTCCTAGAATTGTGAGGATTAAATGAAAATTAATGACAAATGTTCAGTATGGTGCCAGACACATAGAGGTGCTCACAGTGTCTTAGCCTACGTCTACTTGGCCATACCATTTCCATCAGGGTCAAAGGGAGTAGGGTAGGGGAAAAAATAAGCGTCGTGTTTGATTTGTATAGCCGCGTTGCTCTGGATGGTCTTAGTTGTCCACCTGTGCTTACATTTCCTCATTTCCTCCCATCTTCTTTGGATCTAGCACCATCCATTCATTTTCATTCTCAAATTCTTAAGTTGCCCCCTCCCCCATTTTACCACCTCACCTCACCGTCTCATCTTTTGCATTATAAACAAAAACAAAAAATGACTTCACCTTTCTGCCCTTCAAGGTATGGACCAAGTTCTCCCTTTCCTTCCTTTTGGCAGAAGACATTTCAAAGTTGGCTCTACCTACTCACTCACTTTTTCATTCTTTTCAGTCTTTCTGTTCTCACTCCAAGTGTTGCAGTCCTCCTGTCAAGAATCATCAGTGACCTCTTATCTGTACTTTGTTCTTTTTCTGCTCAGCTTCTTTATAAATGTCATGTGCTTCTGTTAAGACCATGTGAACCCAGTGGAATCATGGCCTCACTTACCTGGGTTTGAATCCTAATTCTGCAACCCAGCTGTCCTTGGGCAGGTTTCCTCATCTTCAGAATGACATATGATATTTACGTTTTAAAGTTATTGAAGGATTAGAAAGCTGCAGTACCTAGCATGCTGCCAGGGCATGTGGTGGGAGTTAAGTAAAAAGTAGCTACTGTTTTTGACATTTTTGAAAAGTGCTCCTTCCTTTTCTCTGACACTATTCTTTCATGCTCTTCATCCTACTTTCCTGATAGTTCATTTCTTCTTAGTTGGCTATGTTTACTTTCTGTTTTCTTTCCAAGATTATGGTTTGTCACTTTTTATGAGTGGTCTTAAAATCTCATGCCTTCAGCTATCTCCTTTATAATTGGTAACTCTAGATATTTATCTTTAGTCTACATTCTCTCCTAAGTGCCAGATATGAATGTCTAGCTGTGTGTTAGACATGAAAGAAACAGTTGTCAAATGATCAGGAATAATAATGAGGAAGGAGTATCTGCATTTGATCTATAGAGGAAACAAACTATCTTAGCTGGCAAACTTTTTAGTTTCATTTATTGTTTAAACTTTGAATGACTTTCTTTACTTTTGGACATCTAATGATCTTTTGTAAAGGGGAAGAAAACTCTTTCTGTTCAGAAATAACACATAACTGTTGATTAGTAGTAGGAGGGTTTTTCATGTGATTCCAGAAAGAATTTGCAACACCTGTTTCCAAAGAAAGCAAGAAAAATATTGCATGTTTTTCTCCCCCAAATGTATTTTGTCCAAACTGAATTGGACACAAAGAACATTCCTTAAGTTTGGAATGAATATAGCTTTCTGAAAACTGCTCAGGTAACACAAGGTAGTAAAGAGCCAAAAAAAATTTTATTTACTTCTAACCTTCGACTGCTGAAAGGAGAGAATGAAAGGGTTCATAGAAGCAAACTTCACTGAAGTAACTGCATACTCACTTGTAAGATCCAAATATACATGTAGAAAAATGCACAAACATGGTTAAATTTACATATGCTGGAATTTTTATTTTTTGGAATGGAATGTGTTTCTTACACATGAGTTTTATCCATTACCTTTTTGGTAAAACATATGCTCCTAAAAGCCATTTCCTCCCTGTTTATTTTTCTTGTAAGTTTCGCTGTGGTTTCACATTTCTCTTCCGTAGTTTACAGCAGAGTGTACTTAGACATTAGGGTGACTCCTTACGCAAGTGTAGTGGAGTAAGATGTATCCTAGGTCACAAAGAACAACTCTACCCCCACTCCCAGTTTAATTAGCAGAAGAAAATCAGTTATTTGTCTTTATACAGAGCTGCTTAGACTCGTAGAATCATGGACTGAAAGGGGCCTAATAGATAATGTCATTCTTCTTTTTCATGTATAGATAAGAAAACTAAGACCTCAGTAGGTAAAGACTCTTTTCCTAAGAGAGAGGTGGTGTGATGTGAGGAAAAGAAGAGAAACTTTTTGCTAAAATCTTGGCTTTCCTACTGTAATACTGATTATCTACTCTGTTACACAGCAAGGAGTAACTCTTGGGTGAGTTACTTATGTCTCTGAGTTTCTGATAAAGTTTAGCCCGGACATATAATTACTGACTTTAAAAATTTTTATTACTTTTCTGTAATCGTGTTTTTCTTTTGTTTTTCTTAAGCTAAAGAAAGACTAACCTAGAAAAACAAAACAAAACAAAAAAAATTCATTTGGTTTTGTCGATCTGTTTTTTCCTTTTCTATTTCTTTGATTTCCGTTCTATATTACTTGAGCTTTTAAAAAGTAAGTACTGAATGTTTGCTTCATTTCTAATGTAGGAATTTAAGGCTCTACAATTTTCATGTGTGGTATTTTAGCTATATATGTTAAGTTTTGATTTGCAGTATTTTCATCGTTCACTTCCTACTGTTTTGTGATTTACATTTTGACTTTTCTTGACCTATCACTTACTGACTTTTAAGTTTTCAAACAGACTTTGGAAGGACTGTTTTTTTTTTTCTTCCTCATAGAATTGTTAGGATTAGAGATAGCATATAGGCAAATACCTGGCAATAGTAGGTATTAAAAAATGTTTTCACTTTTCCTTAAAGAAATAAACTGCTTTTGAAATTAGAATGGGAAACATAAAATTGCCAATAAGTGTAAATAATACTAAAAATGACTTTAGTTCTGTATTACAGGCAAATAAGGAGATGAAGTGTTGAGGGTAAAGGGGGATGACGGGAAGAAGGTAAAATTGAAAGGAAGAAAAGGAGAGAGGAGGGAAATTTAGGGGAAGAGGTAAGACTATCAGGTTAATTCTCATCTTCTTTGAAGTCATATTCTATTGATCACTTTTGTCTGTGGGCTTCAAGATACTAATTATTTTAAATTATGTTTCTCATACCTTTATAATAGAAGTGTCCATAGATGACCTTTTTGGAGGGGAGGGTGGGCAGATACACACGAAACTGTATGGCAGAAGTTTTTATGTTTTTGAGGAGAAAGGGTCCATAGTTTCATTAGAGTCTTAAAGAGGTCCATAATCCTAAAGAAGTTAAGAACCACTATTTTAGAGACTTTACCAGGTGGGATAATTTGAGAAGCCTAACAGGAAAAAATTTGTCTTTTTCTGCTCTAATAGTAATGACTACTTCCCACTTGAGTGAGATTTAGTGTTCCTTATAATTCGTCATATTAGAACCGGATGACAAGGCAGTGTACTAAGAACAAGATTTAGCTTTTACTGAAGTGAAACTTAAAACTATAGTACATGATATTTTGCATGCATAAATATTGTGATACCTGGTATGAATTACAAAAACTTAAATACCTTTGATTAGTATGATTTTTATACAGCTAAGCTGAGCAGTCTTGGCCTCTCCTGAGGGTAGGAATAGTTCTA